>JAOSBM010000204.1:23249779-23260681 GCA_027568955.1 Erythroxylum tenue | reverse complement strand
GATAGATCTATACATATTTTCCTCATGTATATAGTACTTTTGTACTAGATTTTGGTGATGTACCTTTGAAAGAGACAATGTTGAATTTCACTTTTGAGAAATGAAATGAGGCAAAGTTGGTTTAAAAATATTGTGACTTTTCTTATGATGTTTATAATTGAATAATGATATGATGCCATATGAAGTGACAGTAGTGATCGATCGTAGCTCGCCTTTATCGTATGATATGTACAGAAATGACCTCCGGGCGTCCCGGTGTGTACTCTGCTGTAAGGGGGCGCTACACCCCCTCTTTGTCTTTATCGTCTCATTCATATCCTAAGATTGCTTATATACCTAATCACACTTGTACTCCTTATACCATCTATAACTTTATCAATTATTATATGTTCACCCATAATTCTCCTACCCCTGACGCTAATTCTTTCACTTAAGTCAACAAATTTATCCACTAATACCTGACCATAGTTGAAGACTTCAATGCTCTTCATCACAACTAAGCTTAGACTCTTATTCCTCTACCCTTAAATACCAATATTTTAGGTTCTAAATGGGTTTACATTAATGGTACTATTGATTGCTGCAAAGCTTATCTAGTCGCCAAAACGTATCATTAGACTGTGGGTCTTGATTATACTAATACTTTTAGTACTTTTGTTCAAGCCAATACCATTTGCATTATACTTGCTCTTGCTCTTAGCAATAGTTAGCTTGTTCATCATCTAGATGTAAATATTACGTTTCTTCATAGTCATCTCTAAGAGCCAATATTTATATATCAACCTCTTAGCTTTACAGATCCTCACCATCCCTTTTATGTTTATTGTCTTCAAAATTTTCTTTATAGCCTTTATCAGAAACTTCATAACCTCAAGTTTACCTCCACCAAATCTAACATATCCTTATTTGTTCACTCCACTCTGACTCATACTAGTTATATTTCAGTTTATGTGGATGATATCATAGTTGTTAGTTCTTCCCTTCCCTTTATTAAATTCTTAATTCATGATCTTAACACCACCTTTTCCATTAAAGATCTATCTTCATTATTTCCTTAGTATTAAATCCACTAACACAAGAAATGAAATTTTACTTATACAAGTCTAATATACAAAACATCTTCTCTATCGAACTTAATAACTCCAAAACTTGCAACCACACCCATTACACCTACCCTTCCTTTGTCCAAAAACCATGGTCAACCCTTTTCTTGATCCTGGTAAATATCGGAGTTTTATTGGTGCTCTTTAGACTTACCTGCCCTAAACTCTAATTTGATGTCAACAAAGTTTTCCAATTTTTTATTATCCTACTGACATTCAATAGAACGTGGTCAAATGCATTCTATGGTGCCTTCACTCCACTTCCCTTCATGTTATTCATTTCATTTGCACTACTTCTCTTACCATGCAAGCATATTGTGATGCTGATAAGGCTTGTTGTCTTGATGATTAATATTATAATTCTACCTATTGTATCTTCCTTGGTCCAAATTTTATCTCTTAAAGTGCCAAGAAATAACTTACTATTACTTGATTTAACATCAAGGTAGAATACTGGAGTATTACTCTTGTTGCCACTAAACTATGTTAGAACAAGTCTACTCTTATTGAAATTGTTTTTTTTTTCACTGAAACCTACACTTTAGTGTGATAATCTTAAAGCCACTTTCCTTATTGCAGATTCGATCTCTCATTCTTACATAAAGTATATTGATATTGATATTTATTTTGTTTCATACTTAGTCACCTCCAAAGCTCTTTACATCCATCATATATCTTTTTTTGGATCAATTTGCTGACATTATGACTGAAGCCTTATCATTAACTATGCTTTATTGACTTTGCTTCAAGCTCACTGTGTTGGATCCCGCTTATTTTCGGAATCCAACTCTTTACAATACCATAATACTTGAGCGTGGTTCCTTATAATCTCTTTAACCATCATCGATTTATCTTCTTGCTCTGATACCACATCTGTTGGATCCTGCTTCATTCTGAAATCCATCTCTTGCTTTGATACCACTCATGTTGGATCCTGCTTGTTTTCGAAACCCAAATTTAGATCATGAAATGTAAGCATCTCACCCTAAAGTTTATTTCAAAGAACCCTAATTAACCATCATCCCATAAGAGTGGAGTGCCCACACAAATCAGTCACCATACTCGAACTCATTTCTCCTGTTTGTGAACAGAATTTGGAAATCTTCAAACCAGAATTTCAATTTGACTTCTCCAAAGAAATTGTAACTCTAAGTCTCTAATTTCTTTTTAAGCACGAATCATCTTAATCGGAACTTTATAGATCAAGATATGCTTAAAAGCTAAAGGGTGTTCATACCCCAATCATGCTCTCACAACCGATCCCTCATTTTCCTTCCATCAAAAATTTTCAAATCAACTCCAAAAGATACCAATTTTCATTCACAGATAGAAAAAGGTGTTAAGAATCCATTTCTTCAAGAATCACTTTATTTGGAGGTCGGATGATGAAGTTATGACCAAAAGAATCAAACATGTTTACACCCTCAATCATATTGTACCTATCTTTGCGCAATTGCCATAACTTTTGTTACAGATTTAGGATTGAGTTTGTTCTTAGACTATTTGAAAGAAGACTTCTAGAGCTACAACTTTCATGAAGACTACAAAGTAAGATTCTGCTTCTAAAAGGGTAAACAATCGTGATTTACTAAAGCTGTCCCGTGTATGTCCGGTTAACGGATATCCATGTCCTTTTAACGAACATTGTTGGGCCTAGGGGCAGTTTTTCACCCGAGAAGGTTCGTTTAATGAACATAAAGTCCGTTTAATGGAAATTGGTGAGGCTGGGGGTCCTTTTTGACCTGAGAAGGTCCGTTTAACGGACCTAAAGTCCGTCTAACAGATATAGGGGTTCCCCAATCCCCTCCAAAGCCCCTCCAATGCTTCCTACATCCAATCTAACATCATATTCACTCATAATCTTCCCAAATTCAACTCTTCTAGTGCCAATTCACTTCATATCAATTCAAACACCAAATTTATCTCATAAAACTATCAATTCTCAACCCATTTGATTCATCAAAACCACACATTCTCATCAATATACCATAGTTGTCCTGTGCACACATTCTATGCAGCATCATATCTTGTAATGATCATATCTTTTCACTCCGGTATCCAAAAATTTAAAACTCCATATCGTTGGAAAGCTAAGAGGATAAGCTACAAATTCCATGAAGACAACTTTGTCTAATTCTACCTAAATTAATCCAGTTTTTCCCTGGAAGTTAGAACACACATTTTACCCTCATGAAAAACTTGAAATTTATCCCAACTTCACTTCCTCTATTACAACATCATTCATAACAATTCAACTACCAATTGGAATTCATCAAACTCTCAACCTCAATTCATTTGAATCTTCATATTCAACAGCATCTCATCATTCATAACATTCTTATCTTTCTTTTCCATAGTGCCTCACTTATATATATAACAATAGTTCATGCTCAAGATTCATCATCTCAAGTTGATAACTTCAAGGATACCTAATCTTAACTCGTCATCATCCATACACAATTCATATTTCATTAACATCATAAGATAAGTGTTTACAAGCTTTATTGGCATCTCATGCCACAATACATCATTTCGCAAAAAACCCCAAATTACACAAGATACTTGAATTATAATTGCTCAAAATGCAATTACAGTTTTGTTTTATATAAATTACTCCAAAACAAAACAAAACATGCAAATTCGGATTTATTCCTTGATTCACTTTCACTCGATCTCTTGCTTATCACCTGAAGATGGGGATAGAGAGTGGGGGTGAGCTTAAAAGCTCGTGGGTAACAAGTTTATAACGAATAACAATCAAAACCATTCAAAAAGCTCATTGCCATTGAAAATTCTTATTGAATCATAAAACACATGTTTCTTAAAATCTCGTCAATCAAACAATTCATAAGCAACATAAATCATGCATTTATCAAACTTGTAAACACATGTAAATACATAAGCATATCATAATGGTTTGGGTAGTCCGTAACAGAACGTACTAATACATTCCCATGTAATGGTCCTGTGTAATCGTGAATAGAATGAACTGACACAATCCCACAAAGTGGTTTTGTGTAGTCGTAAGGGAGACCATGAAGGAGCTCCATGCCACTAACGGGCAGGCGGGAGAAGTCTTTAGACAAGTGTACTTAACAAAACAGAACGGACCAAACCAAACCCACATAACATGTAATTCATGACTTGAAAACAGATTGCCCAAATGGCAACATTTCAGAAACTTGTTTTTTTTTCCATGAACATGCAATTTTTGAAAACCCTTTCATTTAGCATTTCACAATTCATCATCAAAATTTCATACACCAAACATGTAGCAATTTCTCAAATCAATTAAAAGCAAATAAAGCAACATTTAATTAAAATCCTTTTATTTTCTTGATTTGAAAAAAAACCTTAGTGGCTCCTTACTCAATTATAAACATGAAACCCACCTTGATTTCCTTGCTTAACTTTGCTCAAATTGCCTCCACTCCCCCTTGCTCTTCTAGCCTCTCTTGATTTCCTTTATCAAAGACAAAATTATCATTCAATAGGAATCCAAATTGGATAACCCAAAGAAACATATTCATAAAATTGACCCTAGAATACTTAAACCCATGTATTTCCTAAGCTTCATGAACTAAAATCTTCTAAAAAAATCCAAAATATTAAGATCAAACTTACCTTGAATCTTCACCAAATGAAGAGTTTGTTGGCTCTAATGGAAGCTCTCATCTTCTTCTACCTTTTTCCCTTCTTGATTGAATAACTTCAAAATCACTCTTGAAGGCTTGGAAAAATCAAAACCTAGCTTTTCTTCTTTCTTTTCTCCTCTTCTCCTCCGAACTCTCTTCTTTCTTCTCTCTCTTCTCTTTGTTTCTTCTCTCAATTTCATTCTTGCTTCTTCCTTAAAAGCAAGTCCACACTTTTTATTTCAATTTTGCCATTAATGATTGTACAAAGACCCTTCTACCCTTCCTTATATGCCTTGAAACTTAAATGCTTAAGTGACTTGCCAATTTTGCCCTTCATGCAATTTTATCACCTTAACAATTTAATTCAATTAACCTATGTCATATAATCTTACTCACATTAACATGCTAATTAACTCCACAAAATAAAATAATTAATCTATCAAGACCTTAAAATTCATTTAAGTCATTGCCCAACTCCTTCCAAAAAACAAGACCTTTTTCTGATCATGTAATTGAAGGAATTTGCTAGCACTTCCTTCTAGAAAAATGTTCCTCATTGTCTTAATTTTCTAATGACATCAAAATCATTCAATTTGGTTCAATATTCTAAAAGTTATACCCAAACATTTTCGGACTATTCTTATACTAAAACAATATTCTGTGCTCAACTTCCATCCGAAAATTGATATTCTTAGAGACTGAATTAAAATTGATTTCATCAAACAATTTCTAGCCCTAACTCTCTAATTTAACCTAAATCAAGAATCATCTCGTTATGGATAAAACATCGAAGCATACTCAATGAATATGTTTCAATTACATTTTCCAACTTTTCACATATAACCTATCTTGTATCTAAACCATTTCTTATCTCATTTCAAATTCAATAATTCTCCTTTTCTCTACAAATGAATAATCGCCAAAAATTCCTCATTTAATAGTTCTAAATTTCAAGAAAAGTTCGTGGTCCAACAATACTACTGTAATATTGATTATTATAGGCAAATTCAATCAAAGCCATATACTGATCCCATACTCCTTGAAACTCCAGAACACAAGCTCTGAGCAAATCCTCAACAGTCTTAATCGTCCTCTCACTCTGACCATCTGTTTGAGGGTGAAATGCAGTACTAAAATTCAGTTTTGTACCCAAAGTTGTCTATAAGCTACCCTAAAATCTTGAGGTAAATCTAGGATCCCTGTCCGATACAATGGACACTAAAACCCCATGCAATTTCACTACTTCATTCACATATCTCTGAGCTAACTGATCTAGTGAGTTATTCTCTCTCACTAGTAAGAAATGCGCTGACTTGGTCAATCCATCAACAATGACCCAAATGGCATCATGTTGTCTCGGAGTCCTTGGCAAACCCATAATAAAATCCATCATGATTCTCTCCCCTTTCCACTCCGAAATAGCCGAGGACTGTAACTTACCAACTAGAGCCTGATGTTCAGCTTTTATCTGTTGGCAAGTCAAACACTTAACCACATATTCAGCCACTTGCTTTTTCATCCCTTGCCACAAAAAATGTTGCTTTAGTGTATTATACATCTTAGTAGTACCAGTATGCATAGCATAAGCTGCTACATGTGCTTCCTCCATAATCTATTTCCTCAAATCTTCAACATCGGGAACACACAACCTCTGTTTCAACCACAGTGTATTATCTCTTAATTCAAATTCAGAATCCATATTCACTTTCAACTTCTTAATTAACTTCACCAATTCTAAATCTCTATTCTGAGCCTCTCTGATTCTTTCATGCAATACAGGTCTCAATTTCAAAGTAGCTATTAATGCTTCATTTTGTTCCAAATTCAATTCAACATTCAGTGCTCTCAAATGAACTAGGCTCGGTAACCTTGATAACTATACTTGAGCCACGCTGATATTGGACTTCCTACTTAATGCATCAGCTATCACATTAGCTTTGCTAGGATGATACTCAATTGTACAATCATAATCTTTCAACAATTCTATCCATCTCCTCTATCTCATATTCAACTCCTTCTGACTCAACAAATATTTTAAACTGTTATGATCAGTACCTGAAAAGTTTCACCATATAGGTAGTGTCTCCAAATCTTCAAAGCAATTGCTACAGTAGCAAGTTCTAAATCATGTACCGGATAATTAAACTCATGAGACCTCAAATGTCTCGATGCATATGCTATCACTCTGCCATGCTACATCAACACACATCCTAATCCCTGATTTGAAGTATCACTGTACACTACATAACCTCCTGTTCTAGATGGAATAGCTAACATCGGTGCTGTAGTTAACCGATGCTTAAGCTCTTCAAAACTTCTCTGAAAATTATCATTCCATCTAAAAGGCACATTCTTCCTCAGAAGTTTTGCCAAAGGGGTTGAGATCAATGAAAACCCCTCGACCAACCTCCTGTAGTATCCAGCTAATCCAAGAAAAGTTTGGATCTCAGACACATTCCTCGGAGCCTCCCATTTGATCACTGCTTCTATTTTCTTGGGGTCTACCTGAATGCCCTGTCCAGATACTATGTGACCCAAGAATATTACTTGATCAAGCCAAAATTCACACTTACTAAACTTGGCATACAACTGTTTCTCTCTTATTATTTACATAACCAATCTCAAATGCTCTGAATATTCTTCTCTACACTTCGAATACACCAAGATGTCATCAATAAACACAATCACAAAGCGATCTAAATAAGGTTGAAATACCTTATTCATCAAGGTCATAAAAGTTGCTAGGGCATTAGTCAATCTAAACAATATCACCAAAAACTCGAAGTGCCCATATCTTGTTTTAAATGCACTTTTTGGTACATCAGCCTCAGCTATTTTCAACTGATAATATCCCAATCTCAAGTCTAACTTTGTGAACACCTGAGCTCCTTATAATTGATCAAGCAAATCATTAATCCTCGGCAATGGTATTTATTCTTAACTGTCACCTGATTCAACTGCCGATAATCAATACACAATCTCAGAGTTCCATCCTTCTGCTTTACAAACGATACCGGAGCTCTCCACGGTGACATACTAGGCCTGATAAAACCATTATCTAATAACTCTTGTAACTGGTCTTCAATTCCTTCAGTTCTACAGGTGCCATCTTATACGAAGGAATTGATGTAGGAGTGGTACCTGGAACAAGGTCTATGGTAAACTCTGCCTCCTTTTCTAGGGGTAAACCTGGTAGTTCTACAGAAACACATCTAGGAAATCCCTAATAGTTGGAATATCCTGAATGGTTTGTTCATTCCAAGTATCAACTACGTAGGCCAAATAAGTCTCACGTCCACCTCAGATCAGTTTTAAAACACTTATGAATGAAATTATTCTAGCCGGCACTGCCGGAATAACTCCTCGAAACACCACTCTTGGCTGATTACGGGATTCAAGAACTTACTTCCTTATTATAACAGTTTATCACAGCTGGATGAGCAGTGAGCCAATCCATGCCTAGAATAATATCTATTTCCTTTAGCTGCTATACAACCAAATCAGCTTCTAACTCTACCTGAGCAATCCGAACTATGCACCCTTTACATACCTCACCAATCATTGTTGTGCTACCCACTGGGGTACTCACCTCTAATCCACATTTCAATATCTCTCTCTCACAATGAAATCTAGATGCCAGATGAGGTGTGATGAATGAATGTGTAGATCCTGGATCTACTAATGAAAATGCTTCAAAATGAAAAACATTCAACACACCTGCTACCACATCTGGGGAGTTCTGCACCTCTTATCTGGTGATGGCATAGACCCTGGCCTGAGAGTGCAGTTGGTTACTCCACACCTCAATCCTAACACTGGGCCCTACTGACTGAATTCTACCTCTACCTCTGCCTCTCTGTATAGATCCGATAGCTCTACTCTGCTGAATCGTTGTCTCAGTCATTGTTCCTCCTCTAACTCCAGACTGTGGTCCAAAAGTTTCAGGACATTATCTGATCTGATGCTCTATAGAGCCACAATAGAAACAAGCTCCCGATAACCTCTAACACTCACCACCATGTTTCTTACGATAGCGCTCACTATTAGACATCTTTTGTGATTGCCTAGAGGGAACTTGTCCTCTACCGCTACCAGTTTGAACAAATCCACCTCTTGGTCAAAACCCAGTTTGTCTCGATCTAGCTTGGAATCGAGATGATCTATTCTGACGTTTACTAAAGCCTCTACCAGAATTAACCTGAGATTCACTTTGTCTCTTCACTCTAGACTCCTGTCTATACTCTCCCTGACCATCCTTCAGCAACTATTAAATTCTGATCGAGGACGCTCGAAGCTCCATAAAACTACCCAAATTAGAAATAACTAGCCTCATTTTGATCTCCATATTTAACCCATCTTCAAACCTTCTACACTTGTCCTCCTTAGTTGGGATCAATGCAGTTACATACTCCATTAATTCATTAAATTTTATCTCATACTCTGCTACTGAGATATTTTCTTGTTTCAGATCCATAAATTTTTTCATCTTTCTATCCAGATAAATCTTCGGCATGTAATTCTCTTTAAACACCTTCAGAAAATCATCCCATGTCAAACTACAACGTTTGGTGGCACTACCTAGATCAATCTTCCACCACTGATATGCTAGACCTTGCAGAGAGACTGCATAATCAAATCTCTCATCTGACTCAATCCATTTGATCAAACACTTTTTCAATTCTCTCTAGCCAACTTTCTGCCTCAGCAGGGTTTGTACATCCGTAGAAGTCTACAGCCCCCTGCTTCTAAAGTTTATCATATCTCTTTTCCTTCATCTCCAAAATTCTCAGAGGTATTTGTGCAAACTCAGGTACAAGAGACCCTCTATTGGCTCCTATAGACTCTATGTTAGCTGACTCTCCAACTTGATCTCCTATGGCAGGTGACCTATAACAAAAATAGTTTTGATCACTAACTGAGTCTCTCATTATTTATCATGTCTCAATACTCTTATATGTCCCTATGGATGCCAAGCTATGCTCTGATACCAAAATTGTAGTATCCCACTACCATAAAGTATATACCGGAACATCCAGAGGACATTCAAGTACGTATCTTATGATAATGGTATGTTAGAGCAAACATAATCTCTTAAATGACATCATAAAGAATATACAATACTAACAATTCATTTCATTCATTGACAAAAGTTTACACTATATTCATTGAAACAAATATTTACAATCCTTATACAAAAGTTCTCTATGACAACAAAATACAAATTACAAACTATAACTCCTTTGATGTCAGCTGACAGACCTTTGAGCTATAACTTAATCCAAAATGTTCCTTTAGACAATATTAAGAACTAGGTCTCCTGTCTCGTACCTAAAAAGACACGTAATTTTTGATGAGTTTTGCGAACTCAACGACTGAACCATCATTAATGATCTCACTCAGGTCAAATTTTAGAGCATAAATAACCTAATCAATCACATTATCATGGCATATCACTTAATCATTACAATTTTAGAAAAGATTTCATGATAATATATTTCATAATTGTTGGATTTGAATTTTCTTCCTAATTGCTTAATTGGTCAATTGTGTTTGTTTAATGGTTCAATTTTTTTTATTTGGACCATTAATTAGAATTGGAGGGAGAGAATTAGAAATTGGGAATTAAATGAAGAGTTAAGTTAATTAGAATTAAGTGGGATTAAGTTAGTTAATGGAGTGTTAGAATTAAGTTAGAATGGAACTAAGTTAGTTGAAGAGGTGGTTGGAGCCATTAAAAGACCAACCAAGGGTATAATTAGAAAGGGCCTTTAAGTGAGGGGCATTATGAGAAGAATAAGAGAAACAAAGGGGAAAAATTAAAAGAAGAGGGGGAGTTGTCGTGAAGCTTAGAGAGGAAGAGAGAAAAATCGAAGAGGAGAAGAAAAGAAGAAGAAGAAGAGAAGAAGAAGGGAAAAAGGGGGAAATTTCGTGGAAAAGGAAGAATCAAGGCATTTGAGGTAAGTTCTTCCACTTTCTATCTTGATTTGGTTGTGAAATGAGGTTATTTTGTTGTGTTGGAAAAGTTCTAGAGAGAGAAAGAAGTGTGAGAATGGTTGAAGGAAGAAGATGATGGTGAAATCTATAGGGTTTTGGGGTTTCTAAGCTAGGTTGGAAGTTTTCTAACCTATTTGATTCATGGGTAGGTTAGATTAAGGGTTGATTAG
>JAOSBM010000204.1:23237920-23248423 GCA_027568955.1 Erythroxylum tenue | reverse complement strand
ACACATTCGGGTGAAATAGTGCACTTTTGTCACTTCATGTCCGTTTAACGGACATGCCCTAAAAGTACTGTTCATTTGTGATTTAAGGGGGAGAAAATCAGCTTTTGAAATCTTCAAGAGGGTCTTTAATTTCAAAGTGCTAATTAATAAAATGAAAAAAGGGTTTTAATTGAACAGTTAAATTACGATTAAGTCTAATTCACAGTTATGTCCCAAATCCGTCGGGCTTCGGAATCGGGGTTCGACAGAGAGGGTACCCAAATGTTTGAATATATGTTGTCTAATGGATTTCGAGTTGTTATGCAAGTGTTTGAAGCTTACATGCATCACAAAAGGACAATTGTTTAGATTAATATTAAACTACATTAAACTCAAAATTTGTTTCAATATATTGTTGGAAGGGTGTCCTAGTTTGGCATGCCAAACATTAACATTCTTTTGTGTTAAGTTTACCTCACAGTGGCTATCTTTTGAAGAAGAAGAATCTGTGTATTTTGAAAAACGAAAATCACTAGACTTATAAGCAGGATGTGGTTGTATGACTGGCCTGGTTTGTTTTGTGATGGGTTAGCTTCAAGGCTATATAGGTCATCCCAAAGCACTCCTTTAAGTAGAACCTTCCCTGTTACCTTGTTCCTAGACAAACAATTAACATAAGTTAACTCAACAATAATCTTGTTATATTTGGTAAGTTTAGATATGCTCAATAGGTTTTTGGTTATATTTGGAATATGCAAGATTTGTTTCAATGCAAGAGGAGTGTGTATGTTGTCTTGGAAATGAATATGAGAAGAGACAACATTAGCAATAGGAAGAGAATTACCATTACCAACAGTAAGTTGGTCGTTGCCACAATACTCTGAGCTAATTGAGAGATTGTTGAGGTTTGCTATTATATGATTTGTAGCCCTACTATCTACAAACCATGTAATATCATTGACTGCTTCAGAAGAGGGACAACCTTGTTGATTGAGGGACAGCTAGGATTGAGGGTAAGTTTGTGCATTATTCTGTGTAAATTGATGAGTGGAGTTGTTCTCTTTACATGACTGTGTAGTGTTGCCTTGCCACGATATATCAAATTGTTTGTGACATCTTAGAGTCTCATGTCTAGGTTTGTGGCATAGCTGACAGAAAACTCTATTTCCATTCCATCTGTCTCCTTTTCCATGACCTCCTTTGCCTCTATATCCACTTCTTCCACCTCGATTGTTTATATTCTGGTTATTGTTGTTGTAAGCTACAAGGTTGGCAGCAGGTGATGAAATATTTGCTTGAGCTATTGTCTTCAGCTGTTCTATCCTTGTTTCATGCATCATGAGAGAGTATTATACTTCTTGTAAAGTTAAAGTTTTCATGGAGTGTGTTAAATAAACCACAACAAGATCATATTCATGACCAAGACCATTAAGGGCACTTAATATTAGTTCATATTCTGTGATGACATGTCCTGCAACATGGAGTGAATCTCCTATGGTTTTAACTTTATGTATATATTCAGATATGGTGTGTGATCCCTTTTTAATTGTTGAGAGTTGATGCTTTAGTTGCAGGACTCTAACCATGAAGTTTGAGCATAAAGACTCTCCAAGATTTTCCATACTTGGTAGGATGAATTAGAATGGTTTACCTACCCGATCACTTCTTCTCCAATAGTTGAGAGCAACCAACATAGCGACAACTGATCTATTCTACACCATGCTTTGTAATCTGGGTTTTTGGTGACTTGATCCATGTCTATAGTGATGAAGTGAGGAGGAGGTGCAGTGGTGATGAAACTTTCAAGTTTAAGAGTTCTTATGGCTGCAAGTACTTGTGTTCTCCAGTTGACAAAATTCTGCCTATCAAGCTTAATAGGAAGATTAAAGTTTAGGGTTTTTGCTAAGACATGGAAATCAAGAGAAGGGATGGAAGATTGTGAAGCATTTTGGCTAGTAGCTAATAAACTAGAGTTGGGATCTATTGACATTGGTCACAAAGGAAGCTCTGATACCTTCACCTTGTAAAGATTTACAAAAGGAATAGTTGTCTTATTTCATCTCTGTAAATGTTTATTTAGACACTTGGTGAATGAATGTGAATCATTCAATCATAACATAAATAAATCAAATGATTGTGGGGTATTTTGTTGAAACAGAACGTAAGACAACTCATATTAGCTGGCAGTGGAATTTCCCTTTATACCCTTTGTGCTTTCTCTTCTTACAAAGATGACTTAAAATTGGCTTGAATTTCGACGAACTTAATTCATGTAGTTTGAATTCAAACTCAAATGAATTTCAGATGATTCAAAACTCTCTAAAATTGAAATTATCTAAGATTCTGAACCTGTCCGATCTTCAAACTTTTTACATCGAAGAGCATATTAAAAGTGGAGCGAAATAAAATATTGTGCAAGTTGATAATCCTCTACCATTACGAATGCTTATTTTTTTTCATCTTTCAAATACTTTGGTGATGACTTTTGGATGAAAAACAAACTGTTGAGTTAAAAGTTTTCACAGTCACAAGATACAAATTGCTTTTGCACGCATTTACTAACTTTTTGCATGAATATGTCAGTCGTTTTGGTGGGGTTATTAAACCAATTTCATAAAGACAAGCAGAAGAAGAGGGCCTAGGCAGTAAAACAGTCGGTGACAATAACGAAGAAGAAAAAAAAGAAGTGGAATTAGATGAGACTGGCAACTAGGCCTATAGGTAACAGAAATAGATACTTTTTATATTTATGGTCCAATTATTCAAGTTGATCTCATTCACTTCAAATAAAACTGAGCCAAGTTAAATTGTCAAAGCTGAAAATGACTAGGAAATCTTTGTTTCGTGGAGTTTTTGGTGGTTGGCCAGATCTTACGATTGGAAAGTAGAACACTGCCATCCAGGCTTGAAGTGGTGTGAGATCAGTCACTCTCAAAGCAACTTCGAGGAATGAGAATCAATTTGATTGTGTATCAATTTACATTAAAGGAACAGTCTTGACACTTATTGACTATGTACTTCAAGCATACCTGCTAATTTTATCTCGAAATAAGGCAATTCCATCAGATTGAACCCGTATAAGAGGAAGCTATCCATTCTACAGATTTCAAACAAGGGCCTAAGCAGGAGATTGCTGTAACATACAGATTTTTAACCCGATTACATGAAAGAATTATGAGAAACAGTGCCTTCCAGGTTTTGTTGCTTGAAGCATTAAATGGAGTTGTAGTTAACAACTAGCCGGACAGTCTGTCACCACCAAATCCAGACTCGAGGTACCTTGCTTGGTTGAGATGACTAACATCACCCCAAGACTTAATGGTCCACTCATCCTCGCCAGATATATGAAATATGTTGATAGATGTGTTTAACACCTTTCCTCCAAATATTCGATTAGGAGAAGCCCGGTTGTAAAGTGCTCTGATGGCACCCCCGTGAGAGACCACGACCACGCATTGCCCTGCACCAAAAGGAGCAATGACGTATGAATTCAATCGCCAAGTAAAGAAAGAACATGACTTCAGAAAATTTTAGACCATTTAAATGATAACAGGATAGATTTCCAATCATACAGAATTTTCCCACGGACATCATCACATTGATACAAATTACAAGGTATTTCAAGCTATATGGATGGAAAAGTACGTAACTAGCAATCACTTAAGTTTGAAAAAAAAGAGTAGAAAATAAGAGATGCCAAACTACCGATGAATTAAAGTTTTACAAAGTTATAGGATATAAGACATTATCAACAGCTGTACCTATATGCTTCTTGGCAATTCTCTGCAATGATGACGTGCAGCGCTGATAAAGTTGATCAAGACTTTCACCACCACCCTGTACATGTGGTGAATATAGATGAGCAATAATCTTAACTAGAACAAGTCATTGACATCATTTTCCTACATCTTTTGCATGTCTAACTCTTTATTTTGTGCATGAAGTTTTTACGTACTGGTTATTTTAGTGATAACCTGATCAACAATCCCCTATTTCTTGTGCATATCACACGGCAGTTAATAGGTTGTTTTCACCATATGATTAAAGAATGCTACAGCCTCCAAAATTATACTTATGCTCTACAAACTCATTAGCTTACAGAGCAAGACCTCCAACTCTCATACAACTGCCGTCATTCAGCTCTTCATCTTACCTACTGTTTAGGGGGCCAAGTTCCGCTTTATGGACGTAATTAACAGCCCTTTTGAACAAGGTTCACTAGAACTACGCTGTTGTGCAAAATAGCCACAATAGGTACAACTGAGTTGAGGATTACTTACTGGGATTTCTTGACTGGTGCTGTGTGATTTAAAGGCTTGGTAAGCCTTAGTTCTAACTGTGGCAGCTTCACGTATTGTAAGGCCTTGAATATCCCCTAAATTTCTTTCTCGAAGATCTGGATCCTTGAATACCTGAAATCAAATTCCAATCAAGTAAAAACATTAAAATAAATAACAGATGCCACTCAACATATACCAGGTCCCCTACCAAACTCTGGCTTCATGAAAATCAAATGATCAAAAGAAATACTTGCATAATACTAGTGTGATCGTCAAGAATAAAACTTTGTTCTCTGTTTTGTTGACCAACAAAATCAAGCTCATCGTTGCTACATTATGCAGATAAAAACAACTATGACATGATCACAGCATGTCCAAACCTCAGATAGGCCACATCGATCAGCAATCGTCTCCGCTGTTACAAGAGCTCTCTTCAGATCAGAAGAGTACACAGCAGAAACTTTAAATTCCCTTGATACACGATCACCCACCTAAACAAAATGTAACCCGAATATTTTTAGTCTTTTTAAATAAAAGATTGTGACACTAAAAAAGTGGTCATACAGATTCAGGACTCACCAAAGCTGCTTGCTCTCTCCCGACTTCATTCAACTCCACATCCAGATGTCCCTGTCGGGTCGTTTCACAAAGACACAGTGCCGTTTCGCTCTTAAACAAATTACATTCTCGAAACAAAACCAAAAACTTAACAGAAAAAATAAAGAATAGAAAACCTGAATTTTTCCAGATGCGTTCCATTCCGTTTCACCGTGACGCACGATGATGATCTCACAGTAAGCCAGCTGTTCGATGCTGAACCAGATTACACCTCACCAGTTACAGTCATCTTACAATTCAGAAAACAAATTCCAAACCAGAACTAGGAATCGGAACCGTACCCGGAGTCAGTCTCGGCCATGAATGTCGGCTCAGTGAGTCTGGTAGCGAGTTAAAATCTTAACGAAGAAGAAGAAACAGAATAAGAAACTGTGGCGCTGTTATTGAAAGTGCGCCAGGTGCGTTGTGCCGCCTTTCTGGTGGAATATATGCGTTATTACGTTGGTAGAACCGTATAAGGCTTCGTTTCTTTCTAAAGATCTTTTGGCCCAAACGGACTATTGGATCAAAAAGTACGTTTATCCCATAATTTTTAATTATTTACATAATTAATAAAGGAATAGTAATAGATAACATTTTTAATTTTTAATTTTTAAAAAAATTATTAAAAAAATTAGTCAGATAGATAGAGCTGAATCAGGCCGGGCTAGTCTTACTATAAAGCTGATCCGGCCAAGCCGAGCTCATTGTCATGAAACAAGATCCTCTGTTTAGTTTTATAGTATCTTATTGTGTTTAATTAATCTTAGCTATTAATTTATACGAGTTTTACATAGGCTTCATATAAATTAATATAAGATCCGCATAAATAAATAACTGAGATTTACTGGACACAATAAACCACGATAAAATTAAATAGAGGATCTAAACTAAGTTGCCATACACCAACATAGGACACGAAACTCGGTAATTGCAAAGGCACTAAAACTTATAAAACAAAACTACTATTATCTTTTATTAAAATTGATGAGAGCGACACACCACACCACCGAAACACGATATATTGGTAGGAATAATTCAAACATGAAAACCAACGAACTGAACACTTAATGCTCTCAGCAATTCCTGACAGAGGCAAAGAAAAAATGGAGCCGTCTACTGAGAAGAGAAGAGAGAGTTCCATCTCCAAAACAAGAGAATCGTCAGAGGAGTTTCTTGGGGACACACTTCAGGCGAAGATGGTGCAATTGATTATGACGAAAGAAGAACTAAAGAAAGCCAGGGACAGTGCCATGGAATCGTGGCTAGATTCAGCGCCTTTCATTGACGACCTTGAAAAGTTGCAGTCAGGCCTTTCAAGTGCCAGGAACCGAAAATCCATGTCCAATATCGTGATATCAGAACTCGAATCGCAGATGGAGGACAGCAGAAAGGAGCTCAGAACTAAGAAGGAGGAGGAATTGAAGGTTACTAAACTCACTAATGAATTGACTCAAGCTCTGGATCAAGCACGTGAAGACTTACAGACTGTTAAGCGGCTCAGAGACGAAGAACGCGTGGACAGGTCGAGTCTGAAACTTGTCCTCAGGATGAGGAAGCAGACTCTGAAGACGCTGCAATTGACTCTCCGAGCCACACGCCTTGAAGCGGAAGCTTTCGCTGGATCGGCGGCCAACGCAATCCAAATTATCAACATTTCAGAAACTGAAAACGCCATGATTGAGCATTCGCGGGAGGAATATTATGCGTTGAAAAAGAGAGCCAAAGATGAAGAGGCACTTGCAGAGTGGAGGATTAACGTGTCCATGGAACAGAAACTCGCAGCGGAGGCAAGCCGAAATTTGGTTTTGACTAGGTTGAGAGGACTGAACTCCGATGGAGGTTCGATGAGAACCGTAAACGACGAAAAACCAATGGAAGATGATGGTCATGAACATGCCATTGTAGAGGAAGAAAAGAAAATGGAGGAAGAGATCATTGAAATAGTTGTTCCCAAAGCTCAAACAAGATCAAATGCTATATCGAATGATCGGAATACATCTAGGAAAACAAGGTCAAGAAATAATAGCGGGAAAAGGCTTCAGCAACAGAAGAAGCAAAAGAAGAAGAAAGCTTCCATTTTCAGTCAACTCAAAAGCTTTCTTGTGCGGAGCATCTCAAAGCTGTTTAAATGAGCTCAGATGTGTTATGATAAAGTTTGACGAAATCAGTTTCCATTATCAATAATGTTCCCGATCCTGGTTTCAGAAATAAATCCAGTTTCTGCTGTGATTTCTGTCCCGGAAATTTGCAAGGCAATTCAATCCTTTGTTTTTATCAAGGAAAACAACCTCCAACTTTACAACAAGTTGTTAGACATTTTCCCTACATATTAGACAACAATTAATTGTAATTTTTAGTTTTTCAATAACTTATTAGTTAAGTTACGTAATTTGATCTAGATAAAGATAATAAAGTGGCCCAATAAATAATCTAAGTCAATGTGTAGAAGTTCAAGAAGAAAATGGACCCCAATTAATGTGACTAGACCTATATCGAGCATGTGACGGAAAAGTCCGATATGAAAGCTATATATATAAGGTTAAGATCTTATGTAGCTGCTTAAGTAATTCATGAACATTCGGATTCTCTGACCCATCAAGAAGTTCATGTGTTAAGAAAGTTACAAAAAGATGTTAACGACATTCAGGTGATCAACTTTTGTGAAGGTCATCGAGAAAACAGACTTGTTTCGACTTCGAAAGCTCGTTGAAAGTCATAGAATCGAAACCAGGTATTTTTCATGTTTTCGTCTTTCATTCTATTTCACGTTTGATCCTAAATGTGTAATTGAGGCTCGTGTTACACACCAAACATGATATCAGAGCCAAGTTACATGATTGGTTGAAAGAAAACAAAACATTTTATAGTTTTTCTACATATGGAACTTGGTGAAAACCGATTCCTTTTTTGGTTTTTCTTTATGTAAGGTTGCTTGAATACATGTTGAATGTGTTTAACATTGAAAAAATAGGGTTAAATGAGCTTCGAAGATGCAAAAACCGACGCAAAAGTCTCTAAAAGTCTCTTGTTTCTAACGAGGAGAGAGAAAAAATCGGGCGCATGTACCGCAAAAATGTGGATGGTTGGGGTGCTGCCACGATAGGCATATGGGTGCGTGTTCAATGTGTGGGGCAGTCCACCGCATGCGTAATGCCTCTTCAAACATGCACACATTGTCTTTATCTGATGACGTCATATTGACGTTAGAGCTATAGCAGCACTAATGACGTTAACAGTATAGAAAAAAACTCAAAATTTCAAATTTTTCGTAAAGGTACCTTAGGTTATTTTTAGTCAATTTTCAGGGCGAAAGAATTTGTAAAGTGAGTTTTTAATTTTTCTAGATTTTATTTGAGTAATAAATTAAAGTTTAACTCCAGAAAAAGGAATTAAGACATCCTAAAGCCATTTTAAGTGAATTTTCATGCAATGAACTTGACATAAAGGAGATACATGAGATTCCCGTGTCTCGGGTGGTCGATTTAGTGTTTGGTGACACACGATGGTCACTCTAATGAGATTTTTCACTACGAAAGTGTCAAATAAAGTTTTTATAGAATGTCTTCAACACTAGTATGTGATAATTAGAATGTGCATATGTTTTTGCATTTATTGATGGAATATTGTCACATACTGTATGCCCATAAAGAGTGTGAGGATAATATAAAGATGTATCCCTTGTCTTTGTGGATCTTTTAGAAATTGATGAAAATGTAGTCACCACAGTGACCTTTCGAGTTATACGGTGTCTCTGGTCTCATGTTTGGTTATTTCGTCCATAAGTTTTGGCCTTACATGAGATTTTGAGATGAGAATGAAGGTATTAAATGGAGGAAAGTCGTTACTTGAATAATATATTTGCCCACAGGGGATAATGTCATAAGAGTTAAGGGTGTGTACTCTAATCGCTTTTATGTAGAGGTCTAGTTGCATATATTGTGTATTCACAGGTATTTCATAATATGTGTGACCGGATTCTCGGTATAGATACTATTTAATGGCTTTGAGTATCGTTGTTATCCTACATTTGTGCTAATCTTTCCATTGTCATTTTGCAGTAACCTTTTTTGTCAACAATCACAATGTCAATGTTGAACCTTTACTGGTTTCAATTTGAAGAAGTGGATAGAGGATGTATTGAATGCAATAGAGATGGCAGAAATTGATATGGCCATATGTAAGGATAGGCCATTTTCACTTACATCAAGAAGTTCGAAAGCTCATAAAGCAGCCTATGCAGCTTGGGATCGGCCGAACAGAATGTGTTGTATGACTATTAAGAGATCCATACCTGACCATCTATTAAGTGGACTTCTAGAGACAGACATAGTAAAGAAGTTTCTTGATAATGTCTCCCAAAGATACACAATCTCATCTAATGCTGAGGTAAGTACCTTGATGAAAGAATTATTCTCCATAAGGTGTACTGGAGAAGGGGGAGTGGTGGAGTACATATCAAGAATGATCCATATTCACAGTAGATTGAAAATGTTAAATATTTCTCTTCCTAATGTCTTCATAGTTTACTAGACTTTGAACACTATACCTCTATAGTTTAGTAATCTGGTGAGGACATATTACTCGTTGGATGAGGAATGAGACTTCATGTAGCACCCCACTCTCATAGTGCATATCTCTGAACATACTGACGGTATTCAAGAACACACTCTATAAGCTGGTGCGCTAGAATAGTCAAACAATCAAACTCATTACAAAATTTTAAAAAATCACATGCATATTACAGAAACCCCCTAATCAAATTGGGCCCATTTTTTTTATAAATGTCATAATCACAATTATTATTACACTCATTGGTCAATATCATTTTCAAACATTTCCAATTTGGAAAGTCATTACAAAACAAAATTAATCAAATACACGTGGTACAACAATTGCGGATTACATTCTTTAATACAAAAATAATAGAAAAATCTATACAAACGCAAATTGACCCCAACCTCTATCACTTACTAGAATGCAATGGCTAGACTCCAATTTGTCTAACTGGAGATCTTCTCTAAGCCTGAAAAATAATGTTGCAATTTTAGGGTGAGTTTTGCGAACTCAGTGAGCAAACTATCCTCGATGGCTCACTCATATCATATAGCACAACAGTTTATACTTCAATTTCACATACACTTCATGTCATCATATAATACACATCATTTCACCAATAATCACACAACACTTTGATCACTTATTCCACATTTCACATTCAGAGCAGTCAAACAGTTTATTTCGATCACTTAAAATATACACATCAATTATAAATGCAATGCACATGAGACTCACTTTCAATTATTATTTTATTGTAACCGAGTGCCTTTTAACTAGCCCATATCCTTTGTGGATACTGGGCTTGTTTCAAATATTTTTCCCATATCCCTTAGTGGATACTAGGTGAAGTGAATCACACGTTAATATAGAACTTAATGACGATGTATTGATGCACAAGAAGGGGGGGTTAAATTGTGGTAAACTTTTCGTTAATCCTCTTTAAAGAAACCTTGTTCTTTTCGCAAGAACTACTGAAAAACAAAGTTGTAGAGTATTCTTTGAAAACTTGCGTAAAACAGTAATATCAAAAGATGAAGGATAAGAGAGATTGAGGGTTGAGAGATTTCGACACAGTAATTTTTATACT
>JAOSBM010000204.1:23220902-23237820 GCA_027568955.1 Erythroxylum tenue | reverse complement strand
TTATTATTATTATTATATGTTCTATATTTTTTATTAGAGTTATAAACTTAATTTTTGTAGAATTAAATATCTAAAATCAAAATTTTTATAAGAATATTCAACGAAATACTAAGATATATAATATTCATATCCTTATATATATATATTTTAAATTTATGTCCTCGTAAGTCATTTTACATATAAACAGCTAATACTAAATAACTAATTTTACTAAATATCTTTAACAAACAACTAATGTAATCTGCTGGTCAAATCAGCTATCAGCTAACAACTAATGCAATCAGCTGATTGCCAAACAGGGCCTAAATCTTCTCCACATGCTGATGTTGGTCAATCCAATGTTAGTAAAGGTCCTGCGGACATAAAGAAGCTTGCGGCATAAGGCCTGGAAGGAAAGATTGAAACCATCAGGTTACTCCTTACCTTCTCAATTCATGAAACCAATTATGTTGTAGCCACATCCGGCTTTTGGTGGTTAGATGGTGGAACATCTAATTGAGTTACTTCCACAATGCAGAGATTCATATCCAGGATAGAGTCAACTAAAGGGAAGGAGAAACTGATGGTTAGTAGCAATGAAGAAATAAATGTTATATCTATAGGGGATGTATGTTACGAACCTTGTTGCAAAGTTCATTTTGATTTTACATATCACATTTTATATTTGATATTTGTATTAAATTTTGGACAAAGAAAGTTATCATATTGTAATTAATGTTATACAGTTGTTGTTTAATACAAAACAAATTGGTACAACTTTCTTGTCATATGGTTTATATGGAATGTGTCTTACCCCAAATTAGATATATGCTTCTTCGAATCTTGCCGAACAAGTCATAAAAGGAGAACCCTGATGAAGAATACATCATACACGTTGTGGCATAAAGATTAAGCTGCATTTTCAGAGCTAAGGTTGAGAGATTGGTTAAGGAAAACATTCTCACAACTCTAGATTTTGTAATCTGGAAACATGCATCGACTATTATAGGGGTAAGTTGACTAAAATAAGTTAAAAGGGATTAACTCATGCTTCTAACTTATTGGGTTTGATACATACAGATATAAGTAGACCTTATACAACTGCATTGTGCAATTCCAGGACTTTTCTGACATTTAATGATGATTATTCCCATTACAGTTTATGTGTTCTTGCTTAAAGAAAAGTCTGAAGTTCTTGATGAGTTCAAGATCTTTATAACTGAACGTTGAGAACCATTTGGAAAAATCCATTAAGATCGTCAAATCGGACCATAGAGGAGAGTATATGACAAACATGGAGTTTCGGGATATGAAATGGTCCGTTTTTCAGATATATGGGATTGGTTGGACTAATGACTCAGTTCACTATACCAGATAGCCCTGAGCAAAATGGTATGTTGTTGAAAGGGGTAGCCGCACCCTAAAGGACGTGAAAAAGTCAATGCAAAATAGGACTAATTTACCTAATTATCTGGAAAGGGTGAAACCCAGCGTTGCACACAATCGTGTATGAGGTTACCCTCCTAAGGTGCGCTAGTATAATCCTTATGAAAAAAATTACAAGCTCATTCAATTTATTGCTATTTGGTAGGATATCCTGACAACTCTAAAGGCTACAGATTTTGCTGTAGAGAAGGAGGGGCCAGAATAGTGGAATCACAAACAGCTAAGTTTTTAGAATACGATGTCTATGATGAGGGTGGGCCCTCTCACCCTTATGATGATAGCAGGATGGATACTAAGGTTATTACGTATTCGCTACTCATAAGGTCAAGTCCAGTGGATCTAGGTCTTAGTACCATTCTTGTACGAGAACAGGAACCTATATCTAAATAAACAGAGGTTCTTGAGGTACAAGAACTACTGTATTTGTGAAGATTCACTGAAATGAGACAAACTGCTATCTCATCGGATTACATAGTCTATTTGGAGAACAAGACTATGATGTTGGACATATTGTGGATCTGGTCACTTTTCTAGAAGCTATTTCTAGACCCCATGAGGTTTTTTGGTGGGATTCAGTGAAGGACGAGATACAATCCATGAAGTCTAAGCAGGTATAGGAGCTGGTTGACTTGCCATAGAATTGCAAACCCGTCAATTGTAAATGAGTTTGAAAGACCAAAAGGATTTCAGGATAAAGTTCAACAGTTTAAGGCTCACTTAGTTACCAGAAGGTTTACTCAGAGAAAAAGGTTTGACTTTAATGTTTCCTTCTCTCCCCATCCTCGAAGGATACATTTCGAGTGATTACGAAAATATTTGCTCATGATGATATAAAGTTACATCAGATGGCTATTAAAACTGCTTTCCTGAATAAATATCTTTACGAAGAGGTCTATATGGTACAACCTGAAGGTTTTTAGGATCCAAGGAGAACTGACATGGTTTGTACGTTAAGAAAATCAATATATGGTTTACATCAAACCTCCCAAAAGTGATACCTTATAATTGATGAGGTTTTGGCCTCTTTCATCTTCATGGAAAATAAAGATAAAAGATGTTCGTATCACAAGGTCAAAGGAAGCAAATTATCTTCTTATTACTGTATATGGATGATATATTGCTCGTGTCAAATAATATGACCATATTGCATGAAGTCAAGCAACTTTTGGCCAAGAATTTTCACATGAAGAACGTTGGTGAAGTATCTTTTGTCCTAGGTATTCAGATTCATCGGGACAGATCTTAATACTCATTAAGCTTCTCACAGTGTTCATACATTGAGCATGTGCTACAAAGGTTTAATATGGTTGAATGTAAACCTGTTATAGCACTAATCTCTCATAGTGAGAGATTATCTTTGGCACAGTGTCCAAAGAATAAAGTAAAGAGAGATGCTATGAGAAATGTTCCATATTCTAGTGCGTTTGGTAGCCTAATGTATGCCCAGGTATGCACTCGGTCGGACATTGCAATTACTGTTAGAATGTTGGGTCGCTATTTAGCTAACCCAGGTATAGACCACTGGAATGCAGCTAAACGAGTGTTAAGATATTTAACATATAATCCTTGATTCCATTTAAATATCTTAACGCTCGTTTAACTGCATTCCAGTGGTCTATCCCTGGGTTAGCTAAATAGCATATAAAAAAAGTCAACATTTTAAACCTCATGGTGGATCCAGATTTGGATTTTAAGCTATATGTCCAGAAGATAGGAACTCTATAGTAGAATAAGGCTTTAAGTTTATAGATGGTATAATGTCGAGGAAGAGTGATAAGTAGACACGGATGACTTCCTTGACCATGCATGCAGAGTGCATGCTATAGGGCTACTTCACAGATGTTGTATGACAATAAACAACTTTTGGCCAAGCATTTTCACATGAAGAAACTTGGTGAAGCATCTTTTATCCTAGGTACTCAGATTCACAGGGACAGATCTTAACATTCATTATGCTTCTCACAGTGTGCATACATTGAGCATTAGGTTTAATATGGCTAAATGTAAACCTATTGTAGCACTAATCTCTTATAGCGAGAGATTATCTTTGGCAAAGTGTACAAAGAATAAAGTAAAAAGAGAGGCTGTGAGGAATGTTCCATATTCTAATGCATTTGGTAGCCTAATGTATGTCAAGGTTTACACTAGGTTGAGCATTGCATTTACTGTTGGACTACTGGGTTGCTATTTAGCTAACCTAGGTATAGACCACTAGAATGCAGCTAAACAAGTGTTGAGATACTTAAAGGGAATAAAATATTATATGTTGACATGTAAAAAAGTCAATAGTTTAAACCTCATAGGGGATCCAGATTTTGGATTTTAATCTATGTATCCAGAAGATAGGAATTCCATAGCAGAATAAGGCTTTAAGTTTACAAATGGAACAATGTCATGGAAGAGTGATAAGTAGACACGAATGACTTCCTCGACCATGCATACAGAGTGCATGCTATGGGGTTGCTTCATAGGCTGTTTGGCTCAAAAACTCAATTTTTGAGTTGTCTGTGGTTGATTCAGTGGCTAGACCCATTTGGTTGTATTGTAATAATCTTGCTACTGTATTGTTTAAAAATAATAATAAGAAGATCACAGGGTTTTAGTGTTTAGAGTTCAAATAGTTAACCATAAAGGAGTAGATACAAAAAGGTGACATTGAGGTGGAGCATTTGAGGACTAAGGAAATGTTAGTCGATCCTTTAACGAAAAGACTTTGCCCACATGTGTTTGAAAAACATGTATACAGTATGGGTGTATTGAAGTCCTTATACACTATTAGTTAGGGACTATTATGTTTGCTCTATATACCTTTGTACTTTTATACTTTTTGATGTATTATGATAGTATGGTGGTTCATCAATAAAGACGATTATCATTTATCCTTAATAATACATATTATCATACATAGTTATAATAGATGTGAAAGTTTTAAGATTTATGTTGATCTTAAGCATGTTATAGGTCATTGGGCATATATACAGCTTGACCTTAAGCCTATGTCATTAGGACACATACAGTTTCATATGTATATCCATGGATTTTGACATGACATAGGAGGATATAAGTTTTAATCTCATAAATGTTCTCTAATGCAATTTAGCATTTAGTTAGAGAACATAAAGGCTTTCTCTAATGTAGTTTAACATTAGGTGAGAAAAATAAGATTTCTCTTATGCAATTTAGCATATTCAGTTTAACATAAAGTTTAGAGAAATTGAGACCTACAAACAGAAAGATGACACATATCAGATCATACAGGTATTATCTGAGTTTGCCACCCTATATTTTCCCATTCATATTAGTGAAGTATTAGATATTCGTGATTATATTGGACCTATGTCATACATGACACATGTGTTTGATATCTTTTAGTATCGAAAGCCTCACAGGACTGAATTATGGACGTTCGTTATCTTTGGATCAAATGTTTTGTTTTCAAACTTGATCGATCAATTTAGTAGCGTGGCTTAACTGAATTTTAAACTGGTTTTAATTTGAATCAACAATGCAATTAATTATTATCAAAGATGGAGAATGTTAGATATTTTCCTATAAAGTGGGCAACAATTAATTGTAATTTTTGGTTTTTCAATAATTTATCAGTTAAGTTACATAATTTGATCCGAATAAAGATAATAAATGACCCAATAAATGATCTAAGTTAATGGGTCAAAGTCGAAGAAGAAAATGGACCCCGATCAGTGCAAATCGGACCCATATCGAGCCTGTGATGGAAAAACCCAATATGGAAGCTATATGTATAAAGTTAAGGTCTCCTGCAGTTGCTTAAGTAATTCGTGAACATTCAGATTCTCTGACTTGTTAAGAGGGTCATGTGTTAAGAAAGTTGTAGAAAGATGTTAACAACATTCCGGTGATCAAATTTTATGAAGGTTGTCGAGAAAAAGGAATTGTTTCAGCTTCGAAAAGCTCGTTAAAAGTAATAGAAAATTAGGTAGTTTTCGTGTTATCTTCATTCATTATCTTTCACGTTTGATCCGTAACTGAGGCTCGCATTATGCACAACACAAGTTGCCATCCTATTGTAGATTTATTGTTCTAATAAATATTTTAGAAATAAATTCCAAAATTAGAACAAAAGAAGGCACTTGTAGAAATGTATCTTTTCTCTGTATTTATCCTGTATTATATAGACGGCTGTATAGGGTGTTGTATAGTTTGTGACTTCTGTTGTATAGGTTTTATTTCTATTTAGTTGGGTTTCGTTTCAGATTTGTCTACAAATTATCCATCCTTAGGTTTTACGATTTCTTTATGGTATCAGAGCGACTAGGTCGATCCTCGTTTCTCCGCAGCAGAATCATGGTAGACCGCATGAGTGGTTCAAGATCGTCGTTTGGAAGTGTTAATGGTGACAAGAATCTGATGTTTCTGCAGAACTCAAATCATCTTGGGATGATTCTCGTCACGACTCCGTTAAGTAGCAACAACTATTTGTCTTGGAGCCGTGCGATGCAAATCGCTTGAGGTGCAAAGTTGAAGCTTGATTTCATCAACGACAAGTGTGAAAGACCAGCAAAAAGCTCACCAGACTATGATTGTTGGTGTTGGATCGACTTTATGGTCACATCGTGGATTCTTAACGCCATCTCTAAAGACATCGTGGAGTCTTTTTAGTACGCGAGTTTGGCTACGAATCTTTGGAAAGAACTAGAACAGTGGTACGGAGAGTGTAATGGCTCGTTGTTGTATCATATCAAGAGAGAAATCAGTTCGATTTCTCAAGGGGAACTGTCTATTTCCAGGTATTTCACTAAAGTCAAACGTTTGTGGGATGGACTGAACTATTTGGCTCCCATCCCATAGTGTTCATATGGAGCCCTAAAACAGTGTTCAAGTGGATTCCTAAAGTAGTTAGTTAATTTTGAGGATAATGATCGATTGGTACAATTTCTTATGGGACTGAATAAAGAGTATGATGCTATTAGGAGTCGGATACTTGTGATGAAACCTTTTCCTCATATAGATAGGGCTTATGTGATGGTGGTTAGGATTGAAAAACAACGGGAGGTTAACATTACCTTTGTTGACAATACAACTAGTGTTATGATGGTGCATAATTCTGGTAACAGTAATGCAAAAGGGGATGGCAGAGGTGTTTCTAAGAAATAGTTGAACAAGGACGATATGTTCTATGATTTTTAGGAGATGAAACGACATACAAGAGATACATGCTTCAAGATCCATAGGTATCTAGATTGGTATAAAAGTTCTAAAGATAAGAAAGGAGGAGATACAAATAAGGAGTTTGTGAATATGATTGACTCACCTTTGGATTATTTAGTAGAGAGGGGTACAAAAGAACCGTTTTGGAAGCAGGACACGGCTGTAATGATTCAGTAAGGTATCGAGAATTTTTTGAAAAGCAAAGGCAAGCAGATCCAGGTGACAAAGAAAGGAGGAGACGTCATCAATTTTGCACACTATAACAACTTTGGAGGTAGCATTCTTAACCATTGTTTTAGTTCAGCTAATTCAATTGAATGTGGTTCCTGGATAATAGATAAAGGTGCTTCAAACCATATATGTCATGATCTAAGTTTGTTTGATAGACCTAGACTAGTTGTTGAATTCAATCCTGTTCACCTACCGAATGGCACAGTTAAGACAGTAGATTTCACAGGGGATATTATCCTTTGTGATAATCTTAGTCTGTCACCCTCTTTACATGTACCTTTGTTCAAATATAACCTACTTTTTGTTAATAAACTAGCTTGTCAATCTCTTACCAACTTTACCTTTTATGCAACCTTTTGTGTTGCAGGACCTTGTGACTGATGAGGTCTTCGCAGTTGGAAAGGTAAATGCAGGATTATATGTTCTTGACAAATATTCATTTAAAAAAACCCCATTTTGTCTTACACCACACTTTTAGATAATCATTCAAATAAGCTAGTACACTGTCACAGTGCGATTCTTGATGGTTTTTGGCACCAAAGATTGGGTCATCCATCCCTTATTGTAATGAAACAGTTGCAATGTTCTTTTAATGATATGAAATTTCTAAACAACTTTGTGATATGCGCCATTTTTCTAAACAAACCAGACTTTCTTTTCCTAATAGCAGTAGTAGTACATTTGCATGTTTTGAACTATTGCATATGGATCTTTGGGGTCCTTATAAGCAGGGGTCAATCAATGGAGCTCACTACATTTTTACCATAATAGATGACTTTTCTAGAAGAACCTGGACCTATTTACTCAAATACAAAAGTCAAACATCTTCCTTCTTAGATAAATTCCTTAAACTTGTTAAAAACTAATTTCATGCTACAATCAAAATTATCAGAACAGACAATGGAACAGAATTCCTGAGTTATAATTGTTAAGAAAATTCTTGTCAACTATGGCATTATACACCAGAAAACCTCTCCTTAGTCTCTACAACAAAATGGAATTGTTGAACGAAAACATCGACATTTGTTAAAAACTACTAGAGTGCTTATATTTCAGTCCCGTTTGCCAAAGTCGTTTAGGGGAGATTCAATTTTAACAGCCACATATATCATCAATAGACGTCTAACTCCTGTTCTTAATTGGAAGTCTCCTTATTCTATTCTATTTCACAAAGAACCCGATTACAATTTTCTGAGAAGTTTTGGTTGCTTATGTTATGCCTCCAACACATCTCCTCATTTGGATAAGTTTGCTCCTAGGGCTTTCAAATCTGTTTTCCTTAGTTATTCTTCAAGCCAAAAGGCTTACAAACTTTAAGATACGCAACATCATCATATTTTCATTTGTAGGGCTGTTGTTTTCTATGAGAAAATATTCCCATTTCAGTCTAATTCTTCATATTCAAAATTAGTTCCTTTGCCTAACTAGATGTTCTAACACCTGTTGCATTTCAAGAATCATCAACTTCTGAAATTCTTACTGTTGGTCCATCAAATTCAGCAGTTCCTCCTTCATCTGATACACCTTGTTCCACTGATATTATACAGAGTCCAGCTCCTATTCGGAGGAGTACTCATGCGACCTAACGACCAAATTGATTGAATGATTTTGTTTCACATACATCTGTTACTAATATCGCTCATCATACTTCTCCTAATATACCTGATTCCTCTTCTCATACGCCTCCGACATATCCCTTTCTAATCTCCTCACATATCACCTCAACTTATCAGTCCTTTTTAGCAAATGTGTCTAATCTTGAGAAACCTAATTCTTTTGAGCAAGCTCAAACTAATCCGAATTGGTTGGCTGCTATAGAGGTTGAGTTGGCAGCTCTTGATAGCAATCATACTTGGGGCCTTACTACTTTACCAAAGGGTAAAAAGGCTATAGATTCTAAATGGGTGTATAAGGTTAAACTTAAACCTAATGGGACTATTGATAGATATAAGGCTAGCTTAGTAGCTAAAGGCTATAATCAAATTGAAGGGGTTGATTACACTGACTGCTTTTCTCCAGTTGCCAAGATGGTTACTGTGAGACTTTTTATAGCTATTGTTGTTGCAAAAGGGTGGCCTTTACATCAATTAGACATAAACAATGCCTTTTTACATGGTTATATTGATGATGAGTTGTACATGTTACCTCCTTAAAGCTATACCAAGGCTGGCCCCAATCAAGTGTGTCGTTTGCAGAGGTCTTTGTATAGTCTTAAGCAAGCTTCATGCCAATGGAATCATGAACTTACTGTTTCTCTTTTCTAGCAGAATTTTTTGCAATCTACTCATGATCCATGTCTTTTTATTAAATCAAAAGGGGTTGATTAAATTGCTATCATTGTATATGTTGATGATGTGTTAATCATAGGTCTAACAAAGACTGGTATTCAACAAGTAAAGAAAATTTTACATGACTAGTTTACTATTAAAGACATGGGGTCTGCAAAAAATTTTCTTGGATTGGAACTTGCTAGATCTGATAATGGCTTATATGTGAATCAGAGAAAATATGTGTTGCAAATCCTCAAGGATACAGGTTTGACAAGTTCAAAAGAGGCAGCCACACTTTTATCTCCTCATTGTCGTTTTGATGATACTAGCTCCCCTTTATTGGTGCATCCAGACAGGTATCGAAGGCTGGTTAGGTGTCTCCTTTATCTTGGATTCACCCGGCTAGATATCACTCATGTGACTCATCTTTTCTCTATATTTATCCTGTATTGTATAGATTATTGTATAGGGTGTTGTATAGCATGTAACTTCGGCTGTATAGATTTTATTTATGTTTAGTTGGGTTGCGTTTTATATAGTGAGAGTCACCGTTTTATTATTATGTACAGTGGTAGTATATATACAATCTTCGTTTATGAATAAAGTAACCCATTCATTTATTTCAGATCTGTCTACAAATTGAAATCCCTAGGTTTTGTGATTTCTTCGGCACTGATCATCAAGGAGAGATGTTGTGCTCTCGTCAAGAAGAAAGACAAATGTTTAGGACTCTAAGAAGTGACCGATCTGTATAGACTCTTATCTTCAAGCCAATTTGTTTTGGTTATGCTTCCAGTGACGGGAATCAATACTGAGGCAGCCATTCTATCATGTACAGATACACTGGAATAGCTTTAAAGCAGAAAAGGCAACAAACGATTCTTACGTAGAATTGCCACAATTGGTTAAAAGGGGGTCAGAACGCAGATGATTTTTTTTTTTTCTTTGTAGTCAATAACGAAAGTTTCGTATATTCCCTTGAAACAAGCCAAAACCTTTCTTCAGATAATTTTTGGCGTGCTTGTTTCATTGTTTATTCTTCGACATTAACAGCTCCTTATAATTCTATACATATGATACGAAAGCATATAAGAGTAATCCATAATTAACCAGCTCATTGGTCTATCTGGAGTCTGGATCCTATAGTCGAAGATTCAAAAGTGACGTTCTTGATATGACATACTGTCGCTTTGAAGCCTGTCCTTTACCAAACCCACGGTGTAAATAAGGGAATATGAGAACACAATGCAATAATTGTACCTTGCGGAACTTTTTTGGTCGTTAATCGTTATCGTCTATTGTGTGATATTCATAGTTAATTTAATGGAGGCCGAATATATATTCCATTTCCATACATGATTCTATAAATCATAAGATCGTATGAGTTTTATATTCCATAGAGATATGTTCCACTCAACTGAGTCCTTCTTATTATTTCAATCGAATTTTCTTATGCAAAAATTGACTCGAAATTTAGTACTCGTTAGCTATCACATTAAAACAAAAGTTTCTCAGGTGAAAAACTGTTATATAGAATTTTATTAGAAGTTATTAGTAAAAAGAAAATGTCATAAGAGTGTTCAATTTTATATTATTTATTTTATAGGGTAAAATACAAAAAACTCCCTTGTACTTTGAGAAATTTTAGAAAACCTTATCTTTAACTGTGCTTTCTTAAGAATTTTATAATAATAATGATGTGAGCATAATTAGCTGTGTGGTCACATAGATTTCCTCATTCATCTTTTGTTGGATACAAATTTGTAGTTTACACAAGATTATGGATATCGTTCCGTACCGGTACGGTATCTTTATCATCGGTACTAGTCTCAAATACCGATCGGTATCGTTATTTTTTGTTCGTTACCAATTGGTATTGACAATACTGAGACATACCGGCCGGTACCATAAACTTCAAAAATTGAGAGGACCAAATTGCAATTTTAAACATATAACCCTGACTCTTCTTCTTCGTTCTCTTCTCAGTCTCACTTCTCACCTAACTCTCGAGCTTCACTGTCGCCCTCTCACTCTCGCCTCTCACCGCCGCCGCCGTCTCTGCCCCTCCCCAATGTCTATCTCTCCTCCTTCCCTCATCCTCTTCGGCTCCTCCCTTGGTGTCGGTTGAAAATGCTTCGTCCACGGGGACCTAAAGATGCCACCGCTACACCGCCCGACGCCACCGCACCGCTACACTATACTGAAGGTCGCAGCTCAGGCTCATCTTCGCGGGAAGCCGCCGAAGACGCCTCTGACCCATGACAAAACCCGAAGACCAGGCGAAGACTCGAAGCAACCCGAAGCAAGTGATTTAGTTTTGTGATTTTTTTTCTAATTTCAAAATTTTCATGCTTAATTGCAACTTTTATTGTGTTGGATTGGAATGTTGGAATGGATGATGGATTACAGTATTGGTTGGATGATGGATGGTTTTGGTTTTGTGATGAATGTTTTGCGTGATTTGAATTGGTTGGGTGTACGAGTGTATCCGAATTGGTTGGAATGTTGGAATTGAATTACTTTTGTCATTTATGTTGGTTGTTCACGGTTTGGTCGAGAGGAAGCCGCAATTTATCATAGAAATGAATGGGATTGATTGAATTTAAGTGATTTAAGGACATAAATTAGAACATAATGAAACTTGTTTACATTGGAAGTTGAATGGATTGGTAGAGAAAAAGTTGCAATTTAAGGCACAAAATTAGAATATAATGAAAACCCTTTTTTCATGGGAATCAACAGTTTTAGAAAACGAACTTGTATTGATGAGATCGTCAAGTTCTGCTTGGACATTGGTTATGCCACGTATGTGTTGTAAAACTACTTCGGCATTTTGGTGATCATTGTTAAGCTAGATTAGGCCGTTGGGAAGTTGAATGGTTTGGTTCGGTTGGCAATGCAAAAGGGCACTTGTTAAGACCCTTGGAATCAAATTGAAAATTTTGTAACTCTTTATTCGAAAATTAATTTCTTTGAAAATTTATTATAAAACCAATAATTAATTTGATAAAATCATGTGAAAATATTATATATATATATATATACATATATATCTATAGTATTTTCACATGATTTTTATCATATATAAATATATATATGTATATATAGTATTTTCACATGATTTTTATCAAATTAATTATTGGTTTATAATAAAATGGAATGAAATATGATAGGAGACCGAGGTTTTATAATAAAATGAAATTGAAGAAGGTTTTATAATAAATTGTTCATAATAAAATGTATTGCGATTATCGGAAATTGTTAGAAATGGAAATAGAATTATGAATGTTTTGTGATTGTTGGAAATGGAAATTGTTGAAAATTGTTGGAAATAGAATTAGAAATTGTTGATAATTGTTGGAAATGGAATTGGAAATTGTTTGAAATTGTTGGAAATTGAATTAAAATTATGAATGTTATGTGATTATTAGAATTGGAAATTGTTAGAAATGGAAATGGAATTATGAATTTGTTAGAAATAGAAATTGTTGAAAATTATTGAAAATGGAAATTGTTGATGTATGTTTTGTGATTGTTGGAAATTGTTAGAAATGGAAATGAAAATGGAAATGGAATTATGAATATTTTATTATTGTCGGAATTGGAAATTGTTAGAAATTGTTGAAAATGGAAATGGAATTATGAATGTTTTGGAGTTATTGGAAATTATTGATGTATGTTTTGTGATTGTTGGAATTGGAAATTGTTGGAAATGGAAATGAAATTATGAATGTTTTGAATTTGTTGGAAATAGAAATTGCTGGAAATTGTTAAAATGGAAATTGTTGATGTCTGTTTTGTGTTATTATATATGTTGAATATTTTGAATTGTTAGCTTTTGACTTATAGTGAATTGTGTTCCGTGAAATTGAATTGTGTGTAATGTAATCATACAGAATGAGTTATATTATATAAGATGGATATGCATATTGTCTACTGAAATTATGTGTTATTTATTTTTATGTGTACAGATAAATGAAAGAAAGTTCAAGTACTCCTAGTCAACCCACTTCAGGAAGATACAATGATCCAGCTTAGGCTCATGCCGCATTGGTTCCCGGTATGAAGAACCATACTATTTGCTTGTTTTGTAACAAGCATTTGAAAGGTGGAGGAATCACCCGATTAAAAAAACATTTAGCTGAGGTTAAAGGATGTAGCACCCCACTCCCGCAAGACACGTGCCCGACATCTATGGGTGATATCCGAGTCTGTGCCTCGCGAGGGTGGCGTACTAGAACACTCAATCAGTCAAAAATCGGTAAATATTTTTTTTTGAAACCACAAATATAGTATGCAGAAATAAATTCCAAAAGGGCCCACTTTATTCCATAAACATTTTTCAAATCATCAGAATTTCATTAATCACTAGGGCCCATTCCAGAAACAAAGCACTCATTCCAGAAACAAAGCACTCACAATCATAACGTCAATACAACATGATTACATTCGCATACACATTGTACAATAATTTCAAAATACATTCCTTAATACAAAATTTGCGAAAAATACAATTTAGTACGAAAATAAGAACTACAATACAGATGTGAATTGATCCCGACCTCTATTCCTCACTTGAATGCTGTAGGAATACTCCCGTTTGCCTAACTGGGTATTCTTCTGATCCTGAAAAATATTTACAAATTTTGGGTGAGTTTTGCAAACTTAGTGAGTGACTATCATCGATGGCTCACCCAGTCACATAACACATATTTCACATTCCACATTATTTCACATTTCATATTCAATTTCACACTTCACATTCAATACACTTAATCATTCATATTATGCATATGCAATGCGCATGAGACTCACTTTCTATTTGTTACTTTGTTGTGACCGAGTGCCTGAACTGTTCCATATAGGGCTCATTGATAACTGTCTCTTATCCTCTTGGAGGATACAAGGCTTATTAAACGTTGCGCCTGAGGCTCTGATTCACTTTGGAGCTCGAAGCTCATTTTCACTCGTTGAGCTTTAAGCTCTGATCGATGGATACTCTGGTCACAACAACCATTATGTTTCATGCATTCATGAAATGAAATGCATCAGTCACATTTGTGTGATCCACATTCACATATCATTGGACCGTAGTCCGGCATTCAACAATAGAGTTGAGTATCACTTTTCCTTTACATGCAAATGCACATTCAAAACACAGTTGTCATCGAACCGAGGTCCAGCATTTAACAATCATATTATGCACACTTATTTCATCTCATTCACATATAAGTAGCACTTCAATATTTCATTAATACATCACATTCATCGGACCTTCTATCCGAAAACCAACACAATCAGTCATATTGACAAAATCATTCAGTAGTCAATCAATACAAAAATTCAACAAAACAAACAATGAAATGAGACCCTTTAGGTTTACTCACAGTACGCTCCAAATTAGCATTAGCTTCCATGATCTGAAAATGTCTGAATGCGAACATTTAACCTATACGTCACAATTATGCTATACGCACATTGCACACACATTAATAATTGCACACTTATAAGTATTCGTTTATGCACAAATGTGGAATATGTACAATGCATGCTCAATGACAATCCCTGTTATCTTTCCATTTTTCTCGTCACATTATCAATCATATGAACCTCTTCCTTTCCATTATTCACATGTATTTGGTATTTCAATACCAACAATTCATTCACTAATGTTATTCCTACATTAAAAGATCAAAGATTATCCAAGCTCTCTTTTCTTCTTATAAATTCTCCAAATTTCCAAACCTTCGGGTCTATTTTTCATGAATATTATGACTAGGAAAATGAAGTAATTTGGTAACATTTTATTCTATAAAAATGTTCCTCATTGTCTTAAGTTTCTAATGATACTAAAATCATTCAATTTGGTTCATTAGTGTGAAAGTTATACTCCAAATATTTTCGGACTGCTTTTATTCTGAGATAGTACCCTATATTTAACTTCCATCCAAAACTTGAAACTCTTAGAGTCCGATTCAGAATTTTATTTCTTCATATAATTTGTAGCCCTATGTCTCTGGTTTATATCAAACCAAAAATCACTCCATTTCAATAACTACAGAAAAAGATATACTAAAAATACCAAAGAATATTCGGTACTGGAAAGTTCGCCACGGCGAACTTTTCCAGAAAGGAAAAATTTGCCCGAAATCAAGATTTCGCTCCAGCGAACCCCTGAGTTGGCCGCGGCAAACTTCACCCCTTAAGTTGGCCACGAAGAACGAAGAAATGTTGGCCGTGGCGAACTTTGACAGAGACATACGCAGAACATGTTTCAACTGCAATTTTTCCAGATTTTCACTTCCATCATCTACACTAAACACATCTTATACCTCAACCATCTTTTCTACTTCATTTTTAACTTCATTCTCTACTCCATTTCAACTCAATAACATTCGCAATTACAAAAACAACACATTTACATCAACCATTCATCACTCAAGTTCATCATACACAACACCATTTCATGTCATTTAACCTCCAACTATCATCATAAATGCTTCATATAAAACAACACATGAAGAACAAATTTTAACTTACATGTTTAGCTCCAAAGCTCCTTCAAATCAACGAGAAACCCTAGATCCTCCAACATACACGATATTCACCTTTCTAAGGTGGAATATGTTGGGTCTTTTAGCAATAATAAGAAGAAGACAATGAATCTTGAAGAAGCAAAGTGAAAGAGTTGAACAAACATCAACATGAGAGGGTAAGGGTGGGATGTCGTGAGTGAAGAAGAAAGTAAATGAAGAAGATGAAGAAATGAAGAAGTTAGGCAAACAATGAAGCATGTGTCGTTTTTTTTGGCAAGTGAAAGACCAAAATATGGTCTTTCACTTAATAGAAACATGACTTAACAAGTTCACTTCCCCATGATTCCATTTGGTCCACTTTAATGACTAGTCCATTTTGTCTCCAATTTTTACTCCAATTGTCTCCCAATTTTGATTGACATAATTCATTAAATTTAATGTCACATATTAAAATTTCTACTGCCATCTGACATTTATTTCTACCACTGGTCATGAATTATTCTGGCCCTTGGCATTTTTCCTAGTTCAGTGTACCCTTAACATTTCCAGAAATTTCCTAAATTTCACCAAAAATTCTAAATCAGTAAATATACATCCCAAATTAATTTCCAACACAACTAAACCCCCATTTCTCAATATAATCACCTTTCATATATAAGTCAATTATACCCGGAATGTCAATGAATGCATGTACAGTAATTTTAATGTGTGCAAAAAAATTCAAATTCAAATGTGTGTATGCTGACAATATGCATAAGCATGAAAAATGTATTTTTCTTAATCTCTCATTAATCTTACATGTACCGGATTTTAGGGTTCTAACCCTTAGTATGGGAACGAGATGTTACAAACAACCTATAAGAGCAGGAATTCGTAATTTATTTTAAGAGGAAATGTGATAAGAAAAGGAAAGGTAAAAATCAACCTCAATGCTAATAGTTATCTAGAATAATAGGTGTATCAACCTACCCAGTAAATAAACAGTCCTAAAGGACTTTGTATGTGATATCAAATTGGTTCTTTTATGTCTCTTAGAAACTAAGCCAAATTAAGACAACATTTTTAAGCTTCAAATGATACGAAACTAGTAGACTTTTTTGTCTAACCACCACTATCATCATTATAGTTGTAGTAGTGCCCCCTTACCGCAGGATATGCACCGAGACGCCCATAGGTCATTCCGATACATCTTCTACGATAAGAGTGCGCTACGAACAATCACTACTATACTTCACATGGCATCATAATAATAAAACATCAATATAAAAT
>JAOSBM010000204.1:23183155-23194712 GCA_027568955.1 Erythroxylum tenue | reverse complement strand
GTGTGGGGAGTGTTTTCAAAGGTTGGAATAAGTAAAAAGTGATTTCTTTCTTAAAAATAATGATAATTATAACATGTATACTTATTTTATATTGTAGAACATTGAAAGATTCTTCTATTATTGAAACTTTTCCTAGACTTTGGACATTGAGCATGTTTTTATATTATATCACTAATTAAGGATTAGTTTTTTATTTTTTTTAATTTAATAAATTTTGTTTATTTGATATTATAGTTTATTTTTTTAATTTTAGTTTCTTTCAGTTTTTATAATTATGAAAAGTACAAAAAGTGATCCTTTTTTATAATATGATTTACTATCAACTAAATATATTATTTAATTATTTAATATTAATTATTAATAAGAATTATAAATAATTTAATTCAATATTATTTATTTATTTATTTAACAATAATTATTAATTATGAATAATTTAATTTAATAAATTAATTCAATTTTTATAATTAATTTCAATATTAAATGTAAAAATAAAATAATTTTAATTTAATAATTATTTTTATTGAATATGATTTAAATTTAAAATATCTTCGAAACATGTAAATTTTAAATAAACCTAATTTAATAATTAAAAATATATTAAAATAAATATTAACTTATAAGTACAGTTTAATTGTTTTAATTATTTATTTTAACAAAATATTGCATAAGGGATTAAAATAAAATTTATTTATAAAATAATTGATCTTTAAATTTTATATAATATGTAATAATTTAACATTAACAATCAAATAATTTTATTTTTATCTAAAAATAAAAACTCGAATAAAAATTAAAAATTTAAAATTAAAAAACATAACGAAAAAATAGAAGTCGAAATTAAAGTGTCAGAAAATTTAGAGCCATCATAAAACTTGGAAGTAGAAAATGCTAAATAAACTAAAGCATGATCATTATTGCATATAAATGAGTAAAGAACACATCTTACCTAAAACTCATTATTTCAAGGTTCAACAAATTAGTATTCCCCATTGTATGTAAGAAATGACCAAGCCTAGAGTGAAGCTACGTATAAAGACGAAATTTGCATCTTAACTTTTAAAGTATTGGTCATTTATTATAAGTAAGCTACTTCTATTTGAGTAACGACTCTCGCGCTGTCCCGACATTTATTGATATTTTCGAAAACTCCAACCTGGGAAAGTAGGAACATGGCATCTGTTTTTTGTTATTTTTTAGGCATTTACTCGGGTTTACATGTTAACGAGAATGGATAAACTGAACCAAAAAAAAAAAATTAGAGAGTTGTTGACTTGGCATAATAGTTAGGAGTCAGGATCTGTCCTCTATTTTATCTTGTTTTTATTTTGTCTTATTAATCTCAGCTATTTTTTATGTTAATTTTATGTAAATATTGTATAAATAAATGATTGAGATTCATTTGACAAAATAAGGATAAAATAAAATAGAAAAAAGCTTACTTAGTGCATACATTCACTGTTCTTGTCGTTGTAGTGACGTTTCAACAAAAAGGCTAACGTGTAAAATTTATTGACCTAAAACCCAGAATAAAAGGCAAAGGTGTGAAAACTTGGCATTTAAGGCATAGTAGTTATATAATTAGCAGCTTTTATCAATATTCAGGAAATTACAAGTGCTTGGTATTGTTTTGGAGTCAAATCGTGCTAAGACTAAGAACGAGGCCAAATCTTGAAGTGGCCCCCATATCTTCTCTGTAGAAATGATAAGTATTTCCTGAAACCGACATCCTTGACGTTGGTGTCACTGCGCAGCTCAGATCTTGTAGATGGGGGAAGAATTCATCTCTTTGAATGGATAATTCCAACAAGTTCCTTACGTTCAAGGCGACTTCAATTGATTTTTTGAACTTTATTGGCTCGCCTCTGTCTAGTTCCCGCAATTGTTACGCGGCTACATGCTGTATCTGGTGTTAAGAAGTGTTCAATTTTACATTATATACCTAGTAATGTTCGGTCTTTCCCAATCTCAAAATATGTTGTGAAGGAAAGGCATCTTAGACAGAACATCGGCTACTGACATATCCCTATTAGCATCTTTCCGTAATTTGGATAGGAAGAATACTGATTGTATGAGCAGGACTAATCCCACGAATTTAGTTGTGATCGAATCAAATGGAAGAATATTTGTTTGGTTTATCAGAACTCAACATATCGGAGAAGGAGAGTGCAAATAATATCGGAAAACTGATGGAGAATCATCTATATTTTTGTCAATCAACTTCATAGAATTCATAAATATGCATTAGGCTATAGGCAGCAAAAACATACAAGAAGAGGACAGAACTTAAGCTGATGTAGAACTAAACTTAAAACATGTTACTTGCGAAAATATCACAGATCGAATTTCTAAGGTACTTGCGAGGTTAAAGAAACACAAGTCCAATCATCAATTCCTTCCTATTACCGTCAAATTCTTTATTGTTATGATCCTATATGTCTCAGTGATCCAAGTTCCCCATGTATATTTGTATATGCAAAATTCATGGGCCACAGGATCAGATGATTTCTGTGTAACAGTCTCTACTGGCTTGTAAATCCTGCTATTTCCAACTATGGCTCTCTGATTTCTCATCATCTTCAGATCTCATACTGTCAGCTCCAGTACTAGAGGTGTATTTAGCAGACCCATTTCCATGAAGTGGTCCTTGTGGAGAATTCGATTCTGAAGTGCTTGGTTTTGAACGGGCCGTAGCCATCCACAATCCATTCGATGCAGCTGTTGGAAGACCTGGATGCTTGCGGATATGAAGCCTGTATTTCTGGTTACATATAAGAATTTTGGTTAACTCTCCACAAGCGTGATGCTTGGAAACATGGCTTGGTTAGTTGATGAAGAACTTACTTGTAAATGGCTTTTAACCTCATCATTGGTGAGGCCATCCACCCGCATAAGCTCCCTGATCTGTTTAGGTGTAGCCACTGTAAAACAGAATAAACACAATATGGCCCCTTGAGAGTTCGTCTGGAATCCGAATCATTCAAGCACGTTTAACTTGTCAGAAAAGCACACAAAAACAAAGCTTTTAACCAACAATTCCACATCTTCTACGCAGGCTGCAGATTCCCAAGTGTCATCCAAACATATTTATGCTCTAGGAATAATAAAGAAACGTGTGAAAACTTTACTTTTCAGGGCCTTAATCACTAACCTTTAGGTCCTCCGAGTCGTTCAAGGGAATCGATAAATCTACGGTGAAGCTCCGGGGACCAGCACCGCCTCTGCTTCTTGTTACCCTGATGTTGCTGAATTATGCTTTGGATTCTCTGTTTGTTGGCATTGCCTTTTGATATCCAGTTGCAGGAACCAAGTTCAGATACTGGAGTCATTAGAGAGAGTCCAGTAACCTGTGAAACAACTTCTTTCTCTTCTTTCTTACCAGTTTCATCCAATTCAGGAACAAGCACGAACGACCCCGCACTGTTTCTGTAGTTACAAAGCTGAATTGGGTTCTCGCAAGTAGACTGATTATCCTCCTCCTCGCTCCTCTGTCAACAAAATGAACAAAACCCAAAAAGTCCAATCTTGAAAATCCCAATAAAACTTTGGCTATTGTATAATTTTGTACGAATTGAATATTTACCTGTTTTAATTCAGACTTCTCGTCTTTTTTCTGACAATCAGGGCTAATGTCGTTGCTGTTCCAAAGCTGAACAGAACTCATCCACATCCTCTTGTCACTTGTATCATCCTCTAACTTCACTTTCTCATCTTCATCACAATTCCTTTCCAGACTCGGTGGCTTCCTATCCATAGCTCTATCATTTGATTCCTCGCACTGCATTGCCTCCTCCTTCAATCTCACAATAGCTACAAAAACCAAAAGGAAGATCAAAACCCCATCTTTAGAAACTAAAAAAAATCAGACAAACAAGACAGAAAGGCGATACAAACCATCGTTCAAAAGAAGCAAGCTAAGAGGGAGTTCACGTTTAAAAGCATCGATCTTTCTCATCTCTTCCTCTAATCTCTTCACGTAATCTGCAAGCTTTGACAACTTGTGGGTACCATCTTCAATCCTCGAAGCCTCCCAGATAAACTCGTTGATTGTTTTAGGCGTATATGACAAGCTCAAACCCAAGCTCAGCTCCATTTCCAGTAAAATCCTAGCTTTCCCTGGTCTGTAACATTGGTCAAATAAACACGGCAATGAACAGACAAAGAAGAGAGAGATATGTGTATATAAAGAGGAGAGTCAAAAATCCCAGATTCAGGACGCGAAGATTCGGTTAATCACATACGAGTCGTCGCATATTTGAGTCCACTCAGTAGAGAGCGGTGACTCGAGAAGGGATTGTTTTCACTTTCTATGAAAGACCCTTCAGATTTCTTAACATTTTCTTTTATCATAATTGGTGATAATTTTATCAAGAGGAAAATTTTCACAAGGCTTTTCTTTCCTGCCTCACAAGATTCTTTGGTAGGTAAGTAAAAGTCTCAATTCGGAAACTAATTATGTTTCTTAGGCAGCATATGTTCTTCTTGAACTTCTTATAGATAAATAAAAATCGTATATCAAAATATATCCCTGTTTCATTTCATCTGATTTTTTATTTATATTTAAAATAATAAAATAAAAAAGCAAGCAAATCGTTATCCCATTATCAAAGCACTAAGCACAATGGTGGATATGGTACTGCTAGTCAACAAAGAAAATGAAGCAATAAGGTATGCTGCTCATGTGAAAGATTCTTTGGGCAAAGCACCTTTACTTGACTGTTTGTCAAGAAAAACTAATGGCAGTGGGACCCTTTCCACAATCTCCAAAACTAGAAATTTGGAATCTGCTTCTTACATGTATAGATAAAGAAGAAGAAATAATTAAATAAACCAACACATAAGGGTTGTCATATCAGGCCAAAGAATCACCACGTGGCAAGAACCCTTTTAATGAGCGGTGAGATTCTTCTGTACAATGGCTCGTCCCGTACGTTCCACGTAACGGAGGGAATGGTTCCTTCGCGAGCATAAAAGAGTGAATAAATTATTAAAATCCAACCAAAATTAGTACACAAAATATTGCATGGGCTCATTGATTCCTATTCTCAGGATTCTCTTTGTCTAGAGACTGACACGTGATGCCAAAAACAAAAACTTAAAAGAGTTTTCAGGCATGTGAGATATTAAAATAGCCACTATTTCGAGATAAAGATTCCTCTTTCGATCCTTTAATTTGTTCGGTGGGCTTTTTCACTAATTTAACTTATTTTAAAAGTTGTTTTATTAATAAAATTAAAAAACAATATAATGTTATAAATGATTCTTTTAAATAATATTTTAAAAACTAGACCGGAAGTTAAACTAATAAGATAGGAGATTTAAGGTTTAAAAGTTTCAACTGGTATTAACCGTAATAAAATCGGAATGAAATTAAAGAATTTGAAATATGATTAAAAAATGTCCTTGTCTAGGAGAATTTAAAGTTTAATTGAAAAAAATATATTGTTAAAAGAAAACTAATTGATTTATTTTAGTTTATCAGAACTTATCAATTTACAAAAATTGACATATTAATTAGTAACTTAGTGGTTTTAAAAAAGAATTATTAAAATAATTAAAATTTAAAAATCGAGTTAAAAAGTTAGACAGTTTAAAATTTTTACAGTTAAACTTACCAAAATGGTTAGGTTTTTTATTTATTGCTTTTAAGTGACTCGTGTTAAAAGACAGTGAAAAGATTTAACATAGCTCATTTGCGCAGAAACAATTCTTAATAATCTTCTTTTTCCCAATTTGTCTCTTTCTTTGAACTTTTCTTACTCACTTTCTTTTGTGATGTATTTTGTGAGAAGACAAAATTTATTATTATCTTAGGTAGACACAAAATCTCCTTAATAAATAAACTGACAACTATTAATTAGTTTAAAACTCCCTATTATAATGGCCAAAAGCTCAAAGACATAATTATGAAATTTTAGAAAACCCTAAAATTATGCTTACATGAAGTATCAGAGCATGGTTATAAGAAAATTATAGCTATCTTTTAATGTAGATTATTTCTCACGATTAAGAGAACTTTATGAATCCTAATATGAAATTTTAGAAAACCCTAATTTTCATTTTTTTTATGGATTTGATGATTTTGAAGGATAAATTCATATTTGTATGGAATTTAAAAAGATTGAAAAATTGTTATGATTAAAGTCGCAGCGTTGGCAATGTGGCCAACGCCATGAGCTAGGCATTCAACCAGTGTTAGCCACTAGGAAATTCCAGCATCTCAGCGTTGAAGAAAGTTGTCAGGCATTGGTAAATTCCAACATCGTTGGCAATTTAATTTTTCTTAACTGAAAATATTATGTTTTAAATTTCAATTACTCATAATTTGATGCTAATTAATTGTAAATTTATGGATAAATTGAAAATTATTGCTATAGAATATTTTTAAATCGCCCAAAGGTGGTTTGTTTATTTTTATAGTTAATGAGAATGAATGTAGGTAATGCATATACAAAATTATTCTGTTTAGATATCCAAAGATATAAATATTTCTAATTGATGTATGTGTTATTATTGAATTACGTACATATTATCATCTTTATATGTTGAATGGTATATTAATGGATTATTCAAAGTTAAACATTAGTATACAATTTACGAAAATCATTGTGTGTTGTATTATATTGTGGATTAATGGATTGCCAAAAGGTGAACATTGATATGCAATTTATGAAAATTTTTTTGATTCTATGTAGTATGATGTTATATGACTCAAAGCATTGATTTTAATTTTCAAATTGAAGTCGCAGTTATTGCCATGCATCCGAATCTCACATCCGTTAAGATGTTTAATGGATTGAACTTCTCTGAATGTAGTGAACAAATCCAATTCTATTTTAGAATTTTGGACTTATGCTTTAAATGTTTTGAGATTTGATAAGAAGAAAATTAGTTTTAACAATTGGAAAAGATCAAACAGATTGAGCCTAATGGATATAAAGATCACAATTGTTGGCAATATTAAGTCTGCTCTTCTCAAAATTGAAAGTGTTAAAGAATTACTTAAATTTATGGAAGAGCACTTCCACACTATTAACAAGTCTTTTGTTGAGACTCTTATGGGTACATTGACCACCATGAAGTTTGATGGATCATGTATTGTGCATGGACATGTCATTGAAATAACAAACATTGCAATAAGACTTAAGTCCTTGGGAATAGTAGTGGATGAAAGCTTCCCTGTGCAGTTCATCTTGAACTCATTACTGTCTGAGAATGCTCCTTTCCAAAAGAACTATAATACTATAAAGGACAAATGGAATGTGCATAAGTTGCACAATATGTTGGTTTAGGAAGAGATTGGACTCAAGAATCAAGGAAGCCACTTTATTAATTTTGCCAAAAATGAAGGAGCTAGTAAAAAGTTGGAAAGAAGCATGAGAAGAAAGTGAAGGGACCCATGAAAGTTAGTGGGGAATTCTCACATATTTATAAGAAGGAACATGATGAACTCATATGTTATTTCTGTAAGAAGGTTGGGCATTTCATTCTAAACAAAATATATAGTTTGAGAAGAAAGGTAAGCCTAATGCTTATGTATGTTTTGAAACAAACTTTGTAGAAGTTCCTTTTAATTCTTGATGGATTAATTTTGGTTGTACTACTTATGTTTCTAATATCCTGCAGGAATTCCTTATAACTCAAACTATAAGATCAAATAAAGATTTGTCTATATAGGAAACAAAATGAGAGTTTCATTAAAAGTTGTCGGGACTTATCGCTTAATCTTAGATACTAGATATCATTTGGATTTATGTGAAACTTTTTATGTACCTACTATATCTAGGAATTTAGTTTCTTTATCCAAACTTGATAGATCTAGATACTTATTTAAATTTGGTAGTGGTAGTTTCTGTTTGTATAGCATAACCATATGATTAGTAGTTGTGTACTATATGATGGTTTACATAAATTAAACCTTGGTTTTGTCTATGTTGAAATTTTATTGACTTTGAATCCTAATATTGGTATCAAACGTAATTTGATTATAAAAGATCTACTTACTTGTGGTATAAGCGTTTAGGTTACGTTTCTAAAGAACGAATTCAAAGTTTAGTAAAAAAAGGGAATACTTCTTGAATTGGATTTCATTGATCTTAACATATATGTGGATTATATTAAAGGCAAACAAACAAAACACACATTAAAGAAAGGAGCCATAAAAAGCACTTAGTTTCTTAAAATAATTAACACTGATATGTTTAGACCGTTTGATGTGCCTACTTTCAATAAAGAAAAATATTTTATAAATAGATGATTATTCACGTTATGGATATATCTATTTGCTAAATGGTAAATCTCAAGTTGTAAACATCTTGGAGATTTATATTAATGAGGTTGAAAGACAATTAAACAGAAAGGTGAAAATAGTCATGTTTGATAAAGGTGGTGAATGTTATGATAAACATGATGAAAGTGTTCATCATCTTGATCCTTTTGCCAAATTCCTTGAAAGACATGATATTTGTGTGCAATACACAATGTCAGGCACACCACAACAAAATGGTGTGGTAGAAAATAATAATAGAACTTTGTTAGATATGATTAAGCGTATGATGTGTAATTCATCTTTACCTATTTCTTTGTGGACATATATACTAAAAACTCCTATTGATTTGTTGAATAGGGTTCCTAGTAAGACAGTTCCAGATACTCCTTTTGAACTGTGGACTAGTAGGAAACCTAGTTTAAGACACCTACATATTTGGAGTTGTTAGGTAGAAATTAGGCATTATAATCCATATAAAAAGAAACTGGATGCAAGAATAATCAATGGCTATTTTATTGGTTATCTTGAGAAGTCTAAAGAGCATATATTTTATTATCCTAACAATACTACAGTAGTGGAAACTAAGAATGTCAAGTTCATTACTTATGGTGAAACTAGTGGGAGTTAAACACCATGTAAAGTGGACATTCAAAAAATAGGACAGCAAGTCACTAAGGTTGTGCAAGTCTCTATGGCTTGTACACCTACTCAAGTTATTGTTCCTCAAATTATTGAACTGCCTAAAAATCATGATGAACAACAAATTTATGAATCCACTATTCATAACGAAATTGAACATGAAGTGAATTAACATGCAATAAAAGAACCACAACAAATAGCATTAAGAAGGTCTCAAAAAGAAAGAAGACCAACTATTTCTGATGACTATGTAGTATGTTTATCTGCGTCAGAAAATGGCTTAGGAATTGAGAATGACTCAATAACCTTTTCGTAAGCTATAAATAGTAAAAAAAATATGATCAATTGTTAGATGTCATGAAAGATGAGTTCAAATCTATGGAACAAAATGATGTTTGAGACCTTGTAGAATTGCCAGAAGGTTATAAGAGAATTGATTATAAGTGGGTCTTTAAGACCAAACGTGATTCTCTTAGTAACCTAGAATGTTACAAGGCTACACTAGTTGCTAAAGATTTTCTTAAAAAAGATGGTATTAGTTGTAAGGAAACTTTTTCACCAATCTCTAAGAAGAATTCACTCAGAATTATTATGGCTTTTATGGCTCATCATGACCTAGAATTGTATCAAATGGATGTGAAAACTACCTTTTTAAATGAGGATTTAGAGGAAAAATTCTATATGGACCAACCTATAGGGTTCATAAAGGTTGGAAAGGAACATATGGTCTGAAGAATTTAATATATGGACTTAAACAAGCTTCCTGACAATGGGATTTTAAGTTCAATTATATTATTATTTCTTTTGGGTTTAAAGAAAACAACATTGATCGGTGTATATATCTAATGTTTAGAGGAAGTAAGTTTATTTTTCTGGTTTTTATATTGATAATATCTTGCTTGTAGCTAATGATCTTGGTCTATTAAGTGGGACTAGAAAATTTTCTCTAGTAATTTTGAAATGAAAGATATAGGTATCACAACATTTGTAATAGGAATAGAAAATTTCCATGATAGATCACAAAGATTGTTAGATTTGTCTCAAAAAGCATATGTCAATAAAGTGTTAAAGAGATTCAAGTTTTCACTATTCCCAATTCAAAGAGGGGACAAGTTTAGCCTTATGCAATGTCCAAAAAGTGACTTAGAATGAAAACAAATAGAATCAATTTCGTAAGCATTTGTAGTTGAGAGCCTATTGTATGCTCAAATATGTATGAGACTATACATAAGTTTTGCAGTGGGGATATTAGGGAGATACTAGAGTAATCCTGATATAGATTATTGGAAAGTTGCAAAGAAATTTTTGAGATATTTGTAGGGAACTAAAGAACACGTACTTACTTTCAGGAGGTCTGATTATGTTGAGGTGGTTTGATACTCATATTTGGACTTTGCTAGCTGTGTAGATACAAGAAAATCTACTTTTAGCTACGTTTATCTATTAGTTGGAGGAGCCATCTCATGGAAGAGTGCAAAGCATTATGTAATTACTACATCCACTATCGAGGTTAAGTTTATGGCATGTTTTGAGGTCTTGATTCAAGCTAAATGGTTGCAGAACTTTATTTTAAAGCTTGAGCTTGTCGACAATATAGCTAGGCCGTTAAAAATTTATTGTGATAGTTCTACAGTGTTTTCTTCTCTAAGAACAACAAGTATTCCAAAGGTGCTAAACATACAGAACTGAAATACTTTACCGTACCCTTTGAAGAAGGGGTTACCGCCCAAAATATTTTCTGGTCATGTAAAGAATATGGACATTATGTGTGCTAATGACTATTAGACATACTATTATATCAACTCTTATTATATATTAGACACTCTTTGTGCATTAATGAATGCATTCTTTCTAAAGTTTCTATTATCCTCTTTATGAATTTTATTGCAATGTATGATACTGAAAACAAAACTGAATGATAAATCCCATTATGTACTTCCCATTTATAATGATGATTAAGCAGTAGGGCTAGTATAGTGAGACATGAAAGGAGTATGTTGAATTAATAATATATGAACTTCATGACTTTTATTAGTCTTATACTTGATTATGATTACTGATAATACCTGTGTATGTGAATAATGACTATTGTACATTATGATTTCTTAAATATTAGTTCAATAAATTGCATAAATGTTAGAAATAATTCATTTAATTGACTCGTGTGTTAAAAGATAGTTAAATGATTAAATGATTTAATAAATGAGTCTTTGGGGTTTTGGCCAATTATGATGGGGAGTTTTAAAATTGATTGTTGGTTGCTAGTTGATTAAGGAGATTAGGATTCTGCTTTTGCTTTAGATAATGATAAGTTTTGTCTTCTCAAAAGAGACTATTACAAAAGAAAGTGAGTAAAAATAGTTTAACGAAAAAGAGATTATTAAAAATTGTTTCTGCGTAACTGAACTTTGGAAAAATGTTGATATTCATAAACTATGTTTTTGTATAACATAAATGAGAGAAATTAAAACACGAAATTATAGATTAATTGTATAATTAATCAACACAATCGATTAACCCTAAAATTGTAACATACCACATTCAATAATGGGATAGATCAATACCTGGAAATTGCGGAAACATTGAATCCATTGTTGTTTTCCGTGAAACGACGTGATCGAGACGCAGAGGATTTACTACTGCTATTCCAAA
>JAOSBM010000204.1:23167900-23183055 GCA_027568955.1 Erythroxylum tenue | reverse complement strand
GTGCTTTATAATACATGGGCCAAGCCTACCCATCATAGCAGGCCCATGAACACAGGCCCAATGACACGTTAAAGAGATAATTACCATTGACATCTAATTAATTGGGGTTTGTACACAATAATTTATTATGCTAGTCCATAATCATGATAAAATTCTATCAATAAAATTATGATCATAATTGAATATTTGTGAGTTCCGTAAATTTTTAAATCCTGTTATGCTTATGAAAATTATGTTTAGATATAAGAATATCTAAAGAAAAAGAACAGGCTAGTAGATACCTATTTTTTCAATGTACAAAAGGACAATCATTTTGAACCACCACATTTGTCTTGATTTCGCATAATTTTGCTTCGCTGGGTCTGGTCCTCACTTTTATGTACGATTGCTAATCCTCATGTAAATGCTTGGGGGTTCCAGGTTACTGTTATCCTGTCGGTATCTGCAGCTATTGTCAGGTTTTGGGGTTCAGGTTAATTTGTCTGGAACATGGCATAAATTCTGGAATAAATTCAGGCTGCTTCGACCATGAGTTTAATTGGGATTGGATGATATGAATAAAGGGAGGCATTTTGCTTACTTTTTGAATGCCTTTTTCTGTAATGACAATGTTTGGTTAGGTAGAAAGGGTCTTCAATTTCTCCTCAGCCGTTCAATTCCTTGAGAGGGATAATGAGGAATTCTTATCCAAAATATTTCGAAGGGCTGCTGGAAATCATTTCGGAGCCTACAAAATGTAAATTCCGTTGCCGGGAATCGAACCCGGGTCTCCTGGGTGAAAGCCAGATATCCTAACCGCTGGACGACAACGGATTAGTTGTCAGTCTCATAATCAATTAACAAATAAGTTTAGTTTAAGTTATAATTCTCACGTACCACGAGAAAATCGAAAATTTGGGTCCATGTGCGATGTTATTGACATGGGGTGGGGCTCAAATATCTTGTGTTGGTGTATTGTCGGCATTCATAACATAGATAAGGTGGATCCCAATTATGGTTTCTCACTTTTTCAGTCACGACAAACTTCATTAATGGCGTTAACGCTGCAGATGAAGGGCCGTTAGTCGGAGCTATGTATCTGATTCAACTCACGGCGCATTTGAAATGATTTTGATATATCACAACTTTCACAATCCTTTCTGAGCTTTGATTCATAGATTACGTAAACAATCAATGAGTTTTTTTATCACCATCACATACAGAGATTCAAAGTTGATTAGAGATTGTAAGGATTACAGAATGGGTGTTTAAATGACACAACAAAGTATAAAAGTTGCAAAACCAACTACTCCAACCAGAGCTTATATAATAGCACGTTATATGCTGAGTTGCTAGCAATTCCTAGCAGCCCGATGCTGCCTGAGCCCGGGGATCCAGCTTCAATTTAGCTGATGAAGAGAGGGTTCCCTGGAAATTTCTAGAGCGTGAGCTCTACCCCAAAGATCCATTCACATGGCTGCAAGTCTCCTTAATGCAAATTGTGGATCAGCTTGTGCCCTGTAACTGGCACAGGCCCAATACTTCCTTGATGTGGGCAACATGGACTTGAGTTTGATTTTCAGACTTGAGGATTTGTGCACTGTAGACTTGAGGTTTGAATTTTTTTATTGCTAAATTTAAATTATTTAATTTAAAAATTATTTGATGTAATTTGAAAATAATGAAATGACCTCGTATTATTTATAGTTATTTAAATTTCAGGTTAACTAAGTCGTATTATTTATAGTTATTTAAATTTCAGGTTAACTAAGTCGGACTCAAATTCAACCTAAAATTCAGTTAAGTTGAGCCAAATTTGTTATTTTTGAATCATATTGAATTAAACTTGATAAAAAATGTGAAGCCTCAATCATTGTATCTTGATGCACCTTTATGATAAAATCATATATACATATGCTTGATGTGGAATAAATGTCATTTATATACTGTTTTGAGCATTTTTAGTATCTAGATTTTTCAATTTAGTTATTTTGGTTCAGCTTTTGGAGACTCCAAAAGCACTTTTTTCACCGCAAAAGCTATTTTCAGGAAAAAAAATGGGTGTTTGGCTGCAAACTTCAAAAGTAATTTTCAAGTAGAAATATCTTTTGAAAAAGCCAAAATACAGCTTTTTCAAAAGCTAAAATTTGGAGCTTTTCAGAAAAGTCCAAATTATAGCTTTTTCGGGAAGCTGTTTTTTATATTAGCTTCTGTCACTTACGTATATATCAAAACTTTACGTTGCGTATGGTTGCTGTCTTCGGTAGCTAGAGACGGAACGGAACAGAATCCCCGGAGACGGAACGGAACAAAAAGTGGAGGAAGTGAGCTGTTTGGTTATGGTGGACAGAACAGAGAAAACTGTCTCCGTCTCGAGGACAGAATGTGTTTAGTTGCTGGGGACAGAACGAAAATTTTTTTCCAAATGACAAATATGCCCTTGGTCTTTAATATGATTAGAAACATATTATTCATTGATACTTTTATTAGGAATGGTTTGCATTAGTTCAAAAATTAACTAATAATGATAATAACAATTTCAAATTAATCACGAATAACAATAATAATAATTGTTATTATTGTTTTTGAAAAACAATAACATTAACAAATATAAGTTCACAAATGTATAATAATAATACATTTGAAATACATGTAAATACAAATTATATAATAATAATAATACTTAGACTTAATAATAATAATAAACACAAAATGAGGCTTAAGAGTAAGAATAATAATAATAATAACAACATCAAAATGATTAACAATAATAAAAAATATGAAAATGTATAATAATAATAAATGATACTTATAATAAACCCCACATATATGATAAAAATAATTTATACAACCATAATAATAATAATAAACATAAAAATTGATGCGGTACTAATAATAATAATACATCTACTACAACTACTAATAATAATAATAAGAATAAAATTGATAATAATAAAAACTAATTGGTTGACAACAATAAAAATTTAATTAATACTAACAATTTGAATTATAAAATTATCGTTAATAATAATCATAGTAATAATAATAAATACAACTTTATTATAACAGTTAATAATAACAATAACTAATACAAAATAATTGTTAATAATAATCATAATAAGAATAATAAATACAAATTTTATAATACATTGAATAATAAGAATAATGATAATAAGAAGTTTATTATAATGATATTGATAAGAATAATTTGAGACCAATAATTCACATATTAATATAATAATTTGAGACCAATAATTCACATATTAATATTAATGATAATCAATACAACATTAGTAACAATAAGGTCAACATACATTCAAATACATCATCTAAGCATTCATGTACTTAATTACATAATAAGTTCAACCTACATTAATATAATTTATACCATGATAGGTTCAACATACATCGAAAAAAAAAGCATCTAAGAATTACTGGAACTAGTAACATAATTGGTTCAACATACATTAACCTATGATTTTATTAATAATGTCCTTAATAATAATTCTCAATATGACGCTAATGGCAATGAGTAAAAATGTGCGACTCGATGCCATGTTTGGCTGCAAAGGTGCAACTACTAACACTTGTTCAGTTGTTGGAAGTGGGAATTGAGTCGGCATGGAAGATGGTTCATTGGCGGTGGGAGCTAGGTCTTCAATGCGACGAGCCGTCGTAGATGGGTCCATGTCATAAGCACGTTGTGCTTCTTCTATTGTCCGATACCCCTTGAACCGAGCATTAGAAAACCCCTTAACCGCCAATTTCACAGCATCCCAATGGGTAAAAATACCAACTTCGCGCCCAACAAAGACCACATAAAAGTTGTATCTACTCATATGTAGGTACCTGAAAATAAATCATATTTTTATCATTCAAAAACGCAGGACAAGTACATACAGTAAGACATGTGCAAACCAACCATTGAGCATAACTAGTCAACTGCCACAAAAAAGTGGACAATGCATCAAAACAAAGTCAGCATCTATATCCCAGTTGCATAACAGTACAAATCCTAGCTTCCCTACTAAGCTACTATACAGGCAGTAGCTCCACAAAAAACATAAAGTCAAACATCTGCATCAAATTAAACATCTTCATCTAGCAGGCTCCTCACATAACCCGGTCTCTGTTTTTCATTTAGATCCCAAAAAAGATTCGCAGCAGGAACATTCCTAGAGAATATCCTTGCAGTCTTGATAACTTCTTCAGTTGAGAAACCCAAGTTTGCAAGCTCGTCGCCTAGCGTGGACCCATGGAGGCCGACAATGGCATCAATAATGATCCTCGCATTTTGTTTACACTGTCAATGGCGATAGCAAATGAGGCAGCAATGTTTTCTAATACTTCGATATCCCTCATCTTCCTTTTCCCTTTGTTTATTCGGATGTCATCACTGTTGGTCGACGACGCGACAAAACCGAACACATGGGCTGAAGAAGTTGGGGGAGGATTGACCGAAGGGCCAGAAAGATCAAATTGGGCCGCAGACGCTAATGGATTAGCTGGGCCTTCACCTTCAGCTTCATCAGTGTCAAGATGAGCAACAGCATCAGCAGCATCCTGAGCACCTGCACCTGTTGCTCTATCTTTCCCAAAGACAAACTCAAGCCTTGGATAGAGCGGGAATGGCTTTCCAGGAGTATAATACTTGTTGGGGTGTCCCTGAACAAAAAAGCCAGAATACGTCAGCATGACAAACTTCTCATGATGACGCGAATTTAATAAACAACCATCGATTACAAACAACTACCCTCATCCATTTTTTGTAACTAAATACTGTCTGCAAAGATTTCAAAAACATAATGATCATAAACAGGCCACAACCAACACAACAAGAATAAACTACAATTCTCAAGGTTCTTTGCTTGATTATCTAAGAAAAAACTAGATCATATCGCATAGGTAATTCAATAGTGGCTAACCTCTATAGACAATGAAAGGCAAAACACAAGAAGGAGACCAAAAATAAAAGGTTGGGGGTATGTAGATAGTGGTTGAACCTTTTCATTCATTGCATCATCCGAGCTAGTACTTTACTAGTTTTGCATGGAAAGAACAAAGGTTAAATTATATTCACTTCATGCCTTAGGTAATATAGGAGAATATTGAGAAGACAATATAGAGATGGAGTGACGTGACAACATGGATGTGAATCTCCAGTTTTGTAAGCTAAGTTGTATTGTCACTTGAACTTATGACAACATGCATTTTTTTTCCTCTAGTTTAAGTCAACATCAAACTTATTATTTTCACCTACAAACCTTGACTCACATACAAGAGACCATACAACAAATGATTTAAAATACCATGTCATCTCTTTAACCTAAGACAGATTGTATCATCTTTAGAGAAAACAAAGACAGATTGTATTGTATCATAAATAATGATGTCTTATTAAGTGATATTCATATACAATTAGCTTAGTATATTTATGAAAGATAGATTCTCAACAGTTTGTATAACAATGTATATACAATCATTAAAATTAGTTGATTGGTTCATGTGAGGCTCATAACATGATGTAGTTATCGAACAAACATAATTACAATAAAGGATAAAAGACTAACTTACATAGATAGAACGATGAAGTGTATGGGAAAGTGAAGTAGATGGAATAGGATGAATTGGAAATGGAGTTCTAATTGTTAAAGCAAGTGTTTTTAGAAGAGGTAGCACGTTGGTTTGAACTGAAAAAGCTATCACCTAAACATATTCCTTAAGGAAAAAGAAGAAAATGAGGATTAAATAAAGAGATGTTGTATCAGTGGCCAATTTGGAATGAAGATCTAGCTGAGAACATTTGACGTTCCTATAAAGAAACATGAGAAGAAAATAATCCTATAAAGTAACATGGTCAATACTATATCTGAAAAGGAAAATAATTGGTAAATAACACGACTATCCCTCATCTGAGCTTTCTTTTGTTCAACACTAAGCAAACGCAGGATCCTTTGTGATTACTCATAAGTTCCTATATCTGACATTGTGATTTGGCAGTCAAAGTTTGACAGAATATTGTCAAAAGATGTCTGAGATGTCACAAAGGATAGTGAAGGAAGTGTTATTGAGCTTAGGCACTTATATACAATGTCTAATTTAGAAGGGCATCAAGTTAGCAGAGATATTTGACTGAATTGCATTTGTGATCAACACATCATGGACATATTGTCAACCAAATCCCAGAAAAGAACAATAACATTACATATGTCATACATACTTGATTGCTATCTAAATTAATTAGAACAAACACTTCAGTGCCAATATATACTTCACGCAATAGAAGGCATAATCTAACGTAGCCAAATACAATGAGGCCTCTGATAGCCTAATGCATATTCAAATCACAACAACATACATACCTGTTCGAAGAAACAACAAAAGCAGTTTGGAGATAGCTAATGAGGTAACGCTTGAAAACCACTATCAACGTTCACCAACAACCCAGGATTCCTACACAGAAACAAATACGCAAGTTAAAGGTTTGGAAAGTGGATCAGAGAATGATCCCAATCCCACCAATCATACAACAAAAATTTAAAAAAAAACCACTCAGCATTGTGGTATAAGAACAAAAATAACCTAAGACCCAACAAGTAGAAGAGCTAGAACCGACAATATACATCATCTCATTCAAGATCTGCAAATCCATTTCTCACAATCGCCATTTACAAACACCTAACAAGCTCGGAAGGTCTCCGTTTCACAGATACATCCTCCATTTCCAACTCAACACTACAAAAAGTTAACAACAATAGCAGGTGGACTACATTTCGCCAACCACAAAAATGGAGACGTTCGGAGGCATCGCGTTTTTTCCAGAAATGTCAAAAAAAACTTACTTGGGAAGAAGAGTCCCTGCGTGCGAGAGTGAAGCCCAACGTCCGACAGAGAACCGCAGAGAGAAGAAATGCGTGTGGAAAAGAAGGACTGATGTCGGAGGCGAAGGCGTGCAGGAGAGACAGACGGAGACGATGTAAACAGAGGCGAGGGGTATTTTCAGAGGCAAGTCAGTTTATACACATTCTAAATGTGCCTAATAAAAAATTCCAGAAACCAATTCCTAGGAATTCTTTGTGAACTAAGTGGAATTTTCTAGCACATCATATGTACACCAACACTTGTCATACACTACCAGCATGCATGTAAAATCAAGAATAAATAATCAATCTCTTCAAAAATAGGTGTCATGCATCTCATACACGTGGCAACATCATATGTGCATGTTCATGAAGGAAATTCATAAAAAAAAGTTTTTATAAAATTATTTTGGAATTTACAAGCATGCATGTTCATCAGCTTTCCAGAATTTCCCAGAACTTTATACATACATCAGGCTAAAATTAAAATCGTAATAAAATAGAAAATGACATTCAATTACATTTTCCTTAGAAAAAAACATAATATAACACCTTAAAAATATTTCCGTGAAAGAAAATTAGAAAAATAAATTTCTATAATTATTACGAAAATTTCAAAATCAGCACATACATTTCATTTTCTAGAAATTCCCAGAAACCAACATATGAACAGACTGTAGATTAATTTGTAATAAAATAGAAAATGACATTAAATTCAAATTTCCTTAAACAGAAACATAATATAACATCTTATAAACATTTCTGAGAAAGAAAATAAGAAAAACCATTTTTCTACAATTTATACAAAGTTTTTAAAATCAACATGCATGTCAATCACAACCCAACAAATAGTTTGCACATATTCAACATATCATCTTATACATGCATAAGTTGCTCTGATACCACTGTTGGAGAGCCATGAGTCCATACATCACATACATAGCAAGGCAGCGAAAGTGTCAGAATCAAAATTCCAACCCCACGACATCCCCAAAAAATTCAGAATCCATGTGCATGTATAAACAGATTATAAAAACATGAAATTACAGCATATGTACCTTACAAATACTTCTCCTTTCTTGAATCTTCTCCTTTTTCGGGTTGTAGAAAATACTAAACACCTTCCTTGACCTTTAGAGAGAATGAAAAGATGAAGAAAAAATCAGTGTATAAGGGTGGTTAAAGCACCAAATAAGATGAGTTCCAGTATATGCTCAAGTGAGAGTTAGATCAAGACCAAGTTACGTGTAATTAATCTCATGCAATAATTGCTTAAAATTGCATGAAAAAAATCTCAAGATCACTCCTCTCAACTTCTAGAACTCTTCTGGACCTTTAGCCTTTCTATTGAGTGTGTTTTTGTCTAAAACATTCGTGTGTACATAAGTGAAGAACTCACTTATGTACCACCTATCATTAAGTCGGTCACGATCGTAGCTTGCTTAAATGATAAACATGTACACTTTGTTTTTCATCCGATCTTTTATGCGTGTGACCCTTAGGTTCCCATTTATTTTGGTCTTTTGAATTAACTCTTAATCTAAGCAAATCATGAAGGGTTTATTTTTCGGAATGTAAGTGGAATAACACTTGAACTCTTCGATAGTTAATTATTCGACTTACAAACCTTTCCATAGTCAATTACCGTGCAATTCGTCCCTTCATCATCCTCTACCCTCCTTGGTTCATAGTATGGGCTATGTGTCAACTTTCACTAGACTGACTATGTCAGTTCTAATCCAAGTGATGTTAGTTCTTGTCTTGGGGACCTCATTACTCTACGTGTCATTAAAGACTCTCTTCATGACACATAATTGCTCTAGCTAGAGACTCCCGAGTAATGACCCCAACAAGAGGCTGTGGGTATCATATCCTTTTATCAGGAGTGGTGAATCCTTTACTGGCCACCCAATTACCTTCGAATACCAATAGTTGTACCCAATCACCACCCTATAAGCAACCTCATCTTGAGATAACAAGGAATGGTGTCAAAGCACTGGATCAATATCCAAGATATCCTTGAGTATCTCAAGTCTAAGGATATTTACACCATTGTTATGATGAAATTAATCACTGACATTTGATAAATCATCCATATGATAATCTCATAGTGGGTCATCCGATGTACTTACTACTCTTAGTAAGCATCCATATGTTAACTCTAAACATCTCATGCTTACAGTTTATAACTTATTAACATGAATGAGAAAATGAAGTGTGACAAACTACAATTATACCTGTATAATCTGAAATGTATCATTGTTCTATTTGTCAATCTCAATTTCTCCAAATTTTATTCTAAATAAGAGAAATTTATTTTCTCTTACTGAATGTAGAACTGTATCAGAGAAATCCCTTATGAGATCAAATACTTATATCCCTTATATCTTATCAAATCCATAGATTTTTGTATATATATGAATGTATCCTAAAGACATAGACTCAAAGTCAATCTCTATATATATGTCCAATGACTTTTAAAATGCTTAAGAGCGACACAGATCTTAAGACTTTCACATATATTATGACAATGTATACAATAAACTATATGACTGAGAACAAAAAGAAGATCATCAATATGTATAAAAATATACTGTCATAACACATGAAATATGTACAATTGTATCAAGAGCAAATACAATGATTCTTAACTAACAGTGTCTAAGGACTTCAATAAACCAATATTATGCATTTGTCTAAAATATAAATGGTTGAAGTCCTTTAGTCAGAGGATCAGTAAGCATGTGCTCAGTCTCTAAATGCTCCACCTCAATGTCACCTTTTTGTATTAATTCCTTCATGGTCATATATTTGCCTTCAAATGCTTAGACCTATGATGTTCTTATTGTTGTTATTGAATAATGTAACAGAAAGATTATTACAATATAACTGAATGAGTCTAATAATTGAATCAACTATAGACATCTCCGAAGTTAAGTTCTTGAGTCAAACCACTAGTGTAGTAGCCCCATACCATGCCACACACTCTACATGTATAGTTGAGCAAGTTACTAATGTTTGCTTGACACTCTCTTACAGTACTGCACCATCTGGTAACATAAAAATGTACCATAATGTGGACTTCTTATCATCTGGGGACATAGCAAAACCTAAATTTGTATAACTTATGAGATCTAGGCTGTTGACTTTCTCGAATATCAATATATAATCTTTAGTTCCTTTAAGATATCTCAAAAATTATTTAAATGCTTTCCAGCTTTTTATACCTGTGTTAGTCATATATCCACCCAATAGTATAATAATAAATGCAATGTCCAATCTAATGCATACCTCGGCATACATCATGTTACTTAATGCGCTAGAATAAGTTACATTTTTGTATCCTCTCTTTTTGTATCATTCTTTGGACATTATGCCAAAAAAAATCTCTCGCCATGAGAGACAGGTTCTGCAACAGGTTTACAATTAGTCATATGAAACCTATGCAGCACACACTAAATGTATGCTCTATGTGAAGATCCATCAAGCCTTAAGATCTGTCTCAGTGAATCTAAATATCTAGGACACAAGATGCCTCGCCAAGGTTCTTCATGTCAAAATGCTTAGCTAAAAGTTGTTTAATCTCATGTAGTATGGTCAAATCATTTAATGCAAGCAAGATATCATCTATATATAAAAGTATAAAATTGACCTTTCTCCCCTTAGCCTTGTAATACAAGCATTTTTTAACTTTATTTTTCACAAAGGCAAATGAGGTAATGACATCATCAAACTGTAGGTACCATTGTCTGGAGGCTTGTTTCAAACCATATATAGATTTTCTCAATTTAAAGATCATATCAACTTTATCTTATTCCTGAAATCTTTCAAGTTGTCCCATATAGGCCTTCTCACAAAGGTCTCAATTCAGGAAAGTAGTTTTGACATCTATCTAATGTAGCTCCATATCCTAATGAGCCATTATTATGATGATCACTTTAAATGCATCCTTAGAGAATACAAGAGAAAAGGTAATATTAAAGCTAATCTTTTCTCTTTAAGTGAACCATCTCACAATTAACCAGGCTTTAAATTGCTCAACTTTACCCTAAGAGTCCTTTTTGGTCTTATAAATCTATTTATAACTAATAGGTTTGTAGTTATGATGTAAATATAAAAGCTCTCATACCTTATTATGCTTTATGAATTGTAACTCATCCCTCATTGCATCTTACTATAAATATGCACGAAGTTCAGAAATAGCTTCTATAAAAGTAACTGGATTTACTACATATCTAATATCATAGTCTTGTTCACCTAAATAAACTATGTAATTAGATGAGATAGTAGGTCATATCACTCTAGTGGATCTTCTCAATTGAACCGGTTTAGTATGCTCTTATACCTCAAGAACCTCAGTTTGTATGAGTATAGGTTCCTATCTCTGTATTAGTTCAACCTTTCGGTCACACCATTTTCCTCAAGACTAAATAACATAGTGAACTGAGTCGCTATTCAACATAATTCTCCATATTTGACAAATGAACCTTTTTCATATCCTAAAACCCCATTCTGCTATAATAGTCACCTCGACGGTGAGATTTGACAATCTTAATTGAACTTTCCAATTTTCAACTTTAGCCTTCAAGATCTTGAATTTTTAAAAAATTTCAAACTTTGCTTTGAGAAAGGAAACATATCCATAACAAGAATAGTTATCAATAAATGTTAGAAAATATCTTGAATTACACAATGTAACTTTATAAGGTTCATATATATTTGTATGTATGAGCTCTAATAAGCCAAAAAATGAGTTGACTTCTTTTTCTTTATTTTGGTCAACTTATCCCTACAATAGTCATCACATAGTTCTATGCCATTATAATATAGAGTTAGGGGAATGTTATCCTTAGCCAATCTCTCCAATCTATTTATAAAGATGTGACCTAACCTTTTATACCATAATATGTATGACTTCTCTTTTATCAGGGGTCTCTTTCTAATGACTTGTTCAATAATATATGAAGGAGCATACATCTCATTAGAGGCAAGACACATTATGTATAAGCTATATGATAAGAAGGCAGTACCAATATATTTTTGCATTGAAAGATAACTTTATAACGAAATTTTCAATTACAAAACTATAACCTTATTTATCCAAAACATATACAAAGATTAAATCTCGTCTAAAAGACGGTATATAAAACATGTCATATAATACAAACTTGAACCCTTTATCAAGGTTCAAACAAAAATCCTATACAGAGATTACATCAACTTTTTCATTATTTGCCATTATCAAATTTTCCTTATCCCTATACTGCTTTCTCTTTCATATGAATCCCTCTATTGTGGAAGCAATATGATTAGAGGCTCTACTATCTAGCCACTTAAAACTTAATGTGACTATAGCAAGAATAGACTCATGTATCATATAAGTCAAAGAGTTACATGATAACTCTGACCTTTCATTCCATGTTTTATATTTCTGGCATTCCAACTTCTTATGTTTCTTCTTACAGAAGAAACACCTCAGGCTTATAGTCTTTACAACATCCACAAGACTTCTAGTAACACTAGATTGACCAATATCTACATGTGGAGGAAATTTAGGTTTCTTACCTTTAAATTTATAGGGCTTTACTTTTGCCTTCCCGTTGGTTGCTATTAAGGCTATATGAGTTGTATTCTTCATCTTCTTTTCTTCAATAACACAATAGGTGATTAGTACATATATGTCCCAAACTTCATCCTTGGGATTATATGTGGTAGCTAGAATACCAAATTGCGATGACAGTATTCAGAGCATGGTGCATAATACAAGCATTAGAAAAATCAATATTTAACGCCCTTAGCTTACTATGAAGGTGGAAGATCCTAATTATGTACTCCCTTACTCCCCCTACTCCTATATATCTCATAAAGTATAATTCCTTTAATAAGGTACATATTTCAACATTGGAAGATACAACCTTATATCTTTGTAAGACGTTGTTGAGGAAATATCTTGCTATGGTTGTTTTTGGAAGTCCACTTAGCAGATAGTCTAATATGGATCTCTTTAGGGTTAAGTAGCACATCCTATTTGACCTTTCTCATGCTATATATTTTGCTCTCTTTAAGCATGACCATGTTGATATTTGCCATGTCCAACACAAATTCTACATCTTACTTCTATTTCTTAAAGTTGAAACAAGTGAGGATTTTAATTGTGACATTTTTATTATTCATAGAGAAAGTGACTGCAAAATTGATAATGTAACTATCAACATAAATGTAGGATAACGTCAATACTTAAACCCACAAAACAATATCTATACTTAGAATCTTATCACACATATCATGAATACCTGTGAGCTTAATATATAATACGTGCAAATAAGACTTCTATATAAAAAGGATCAGAGTACATACAATTAACTTTTTATGATTCTACCACTTATAAGCGAATATATCACTTAAACAGTGACTTTCTTCCATCTAATGCCTTTATACATATTTCAGAGTCTTATATAAGGCCAATATCTATGGGTTGAATAACCATACATAAGACTAAAGACATCCCTAAACATGCAAGCAAAACAGTTCAAAAACTAATTTGAAAGGCCACCGTGGTGACTAAATTCTCATTAGTACATAAGTTGATCCATAAGCACAAAGGACACACTTGTATGTCATCCCCATATTCTTCTGTATGGGCATAAAATATGTGACAACTTACTATTCATAAATGCAAAATCTTTATGCACGTACTCATTATCAGATATCAATGTTGAAAACATTATTAACAAACTTTATTTGAGAATTCATCATAACAAAATATCAATCAGATTGATAATCATTGGATATCGAATAGCAAATGCACCATATAAGATACCAAAATCACATGTATCTCTTTTATTTCAAGTTAAATGCATAAAAATTCACTTAATCATCGATTTAATAATCTCATTTGATTTTTTTGAAAATAAACCTTATTTATTACCATAATTAACTTCAAAAAATACAAAAAACTCATTCTATAAATTTAGAGGACCTAAAAAACTGACCCAAAATAACTTAAATGTACCATTTTGTGAATTTTTATTCGATAGTATGCCGACGTCAACAATTAATGTCAACATTGCGTGTGCTGTCGAAGGCACGTGCGCAACACATGCAGAGAGCCTCACGCATCTCTGAATGCGTAAGGCGTGTGCATACCACGCGCGGCCTTCATGGCGAGTGGATCACAGGTATGGTACACATATATGCCCCAACTGTCGGACAGGTGTCAACTTTCAAACAGGTGTCAACTTTCAAACACATGTCTGATGTTGGCTCCCACATGCACGAACTATCTAGCACACGTGTATCACACGCGTCAGATGCTGAACTCGCTCCAGAAGTAGTTGATCGCTTCTTCCCGCTACAATCTACCCAATAACTGATAAAAGGTGATTTCTCACGACATTTCTGGTGATTTTTCGACAAATTTGGTGATATTTGGTCAAAAAATCACCTCAAAGTTCATTTTTGACATGTTTTTTCACACAATGCTTGATCAAAATCAATTCAAACAATAAATATGAAATTTATATAAGCAAAAACATGTTAATTTCTTTGATTTCCTTATAGAGAAATTTGAATATCTCCATTCAAATTCACCCAATCATGGTCAGAGCACAAACTTTAATTATAAACTTAGGATCAACTATGAACTTGTATTAATGGAGTAAATGCGGAAAAATATCTAGTTTGCTATTCATTAAATAATGAATAAGATGCTAAATCACTTGAACAAGCTTCTCAATGTATAAATAAGCTTCTAAAACTTTCAATCAACTTTTATGAAAGTTGTATATTTTTATGTTGTTAACGTCTTTCTGCACTTTTTTTAATATGTAAACCTCTTAATGGATCAAATAAATTAAATGTCCGCGAACGAACTTAAGTAAGTAGCAAGAGACATTACTAGCTATTTATATTAACCTTATTATGTCTCCCCATCACACACTCAATAAATAATCGGCTATATTGATTAAAGCTAATTTTTCTCACCGGAATTCAATCTATTTTACTAAGTCTTTTATTGATCTTTTGTTATCATTAAACTTTTATAATTAATGATTGTTAGAATTAAAAATCACTAACAAAAATAACAGTTAAAAGAGGATACTAGTATTTATTTCTGGAAATTTCCGGTCAGTTGTCACTTCTCAATGTCACCAATCCGCTGTTACAATAATGCTCTTAAGTGACGCTTTACTTCAGATTCTGGGGGGGACCCACCCACCCTTTTCAACGCCCTTTGCTTGAGCGCAGATCCTCTGTCGTAACTTACCCTGTCCTACTCTGTCTAATGGTCATTTCGCGAGGGCGAGCTCTCGCCCT
>JAOSBM010000204.1:22994685-23007242 GCA_027568955.1 Erythroxylum tenue | reverse complement strand
GCAATTGTAATTACTAACCCTCACTAAACACTCATAATTACCAATTTACCCTTTCCCTAGGTTCCGGGATGTTACAAAGATATTCAAAGTTATTTGAAGAATGAATAGGCAAGATTGATTACATATGCTTCAATAACTTGACATCTTTCCTGCTTTTGTGAGGACAGGTTCGTGCAAAATATCCTTGTTGTCCAAAGAGAAAACATAGATAAGCTTTTTAAGAATGATTGAATATCTTGAAGAGCCGAACAAACTTTCCTTTTTTCCATCTTTTCTCACATAGATTTTCCTGAAGGGTTTGTAACTTTCCATGTGTCTGTTGAACTTTCGTCGATGACAGACTTGATTCTGATGAGATTTCTTCTTGTTGCTACAATCACAATTCTTCTTGTCTTTGCACTTAATCTGAATACAAGACCTCTTGCAATCTTGTTTTAGAACTGGACCACTTTTAATGATATTTTTGAATAAGGCATGTTGATCACAAAGCTTATCAAGAGAGGTTATAGCAAGCTGGTAGATTTCTCCAAGAAATATATTAATCATATCCCTTTGTAAAGAAACAATGGTCCATTGTAGCTCTGGTTGCAGTTTATCTAGAAGGGATGATATAAAAGTATATCGAAGATTAACATCATTCCATCCATTCAAAAGTGTAAAGCATACTTGTCCTTGTATAATGATAATAGTAACATTACTCAAGACTTAAACTTTCAAAAGAGGGAGAAACTTAGAAAGAATGGAAAACACACAAACTAATATTCATTGAAATCCAAAATAATCATTTTCAAGCCTACTTATAATGGAAGACAGACCTTGCTTTTATAGGCGAAGGATAAGAAAGTAAAACACTCAAAAGACACACTCATTACATCTTTTAAAAAAAGAAAGTAGCTTTAAGTACAATCATCATACCTTTATAAAGCTACTTTGAAAAAGCAAACAACTTTCTAAAAAATAAACAATAAGATGATAAGAAGGAATCTTACATAGAGGTTTGTGTGCCACAAAGATTCACTTTTATCAAAAGATTCAAAAGTAAAACTCCTAAAAAGACGAGTCCTTTGGAATCCAATGCATTAGTTATCATGTATTGGTTCATGCCATGATTGCAAATTCGATGGAGAGTCTGGATTGCTTGAAGTGTCAATTTCATCTTGATATGTCTTTTGGCGTTTCCTGTGACTGAGATCACACGTGTGAAGTTTGTGCAGGAATTGATTTAACTCATCTTCATTAGGGCTGTAACTATCATCATTAGGGTTTTGAGCATCCTTAAAGACTGAGTCAAGAGGTTGAGAAGTTCCTGCAAGGTCTGAGACGAATTCTTCGGTGTCATGAGGACTATTGGGATCTGGTATATCAACATCTGGTGCTTCTGGTTCACCAGGAACAAATTCACCTAGAGAAGGTTCAATAGAAGAGGAAATGATTGGTGCATCAGGAAAATGATTTATCTCTTTAAGAAAATCTCTAAGAGATTGGAGATCATTGTCTTGATATCGTGGCTAATATAAGGAAGTATGATAAAAATGGACACGGTGTTCAGTGTAAAAGGCACTAGTATATGTTTCACAATAAGGACGATGAAGGATAAAGAACCAATGAGAAGATTGTTGTCTAACAGAAGCTTTATATAGACGATGTTGTGAAATAACTTTGTTGCTTCCGTTGGTTTAGTGGTTAAAACCACTCAAGAAATGTCCATAGCAAAGAACTCTCATTGTTCATGTCATAGAGATGTTGGTAGCGCTAAAGAGGAGATAGAGTGACGGCACAAGTATAGAGGGCAGAAAGTGACCAAAGATACCATAATGTATTTTCAGAAAGAGGATCTTGAAAGAAAATCATATTAAGGTAAGTGCTTTGAGGTTGAACATTGTGGGACTACTAAAAGAGTTAGTCTCACTAAGAAAATGATGCAAATAATAAAACAAACTCATACGAGCAAGTGAGGCAACCTCAGAAACATTAGTAGGTGTACTAGCAATGGGAGGAAAGTATTTCTTTGTAAAGGAAAAGAAAGGTTTATTGGTCATGAGAGATTGACAAATAAAATCCTGAAAAGATAAAGGGGTTATGAAGATATCTCGCTGAAGAGGAAGAGGATATTTATAATGAGAAAAAGGTAAGAAAATGTCTGGAGGCCATGATGGATTTTGTCTAAGCAACTTGGATAAACATGAAGTGTAAGATACCACATGCGAAATGAACTCACGGATTTAATTAACAATCCTAAGGAATTGTTGCATTGGTTTTATAGTGAGTTGTTCATTAGGAAAGTGTAACAACTCTTGTTTAATATGTGGAACAGGCTGGTAGAATCCATCTTTGAAATGCATACTCAGAAATTCAATTGCGTCTATACCAATGATGCTTTTAGAGGCTGAAAGCATGATGCCATACTATTTAGGAAGATCAAAGAATTGCTAAAGTAAAGCCTAATGTTCCTCATGGGTTTTTGAGAACAGAAGAATATCATCAATGTAGATGATTGCACTGTTGAGGATAGGCTCATAGATCTTGGTCATGGATCTTTGAAATAGTGATAGGGAAACTTTAAGCTCAAATGGCATAATAGTCCATTGGTATTGTGTATTAGGAATGCATAATGCAATTTTGTACCGCTCAGTGGGGTGAACACCCAATTGTCAAAATCCTGCCTTAAGATCAAACTTTGAAAAGATAACATCTTTTAAAAATAGTACCTGAGCACTTATCTTTGGAAGAGGAAACTTGTCATCTTGCAGGAATGCATTCAAAAGCTTGTAATCATCACCAATCTCTTTTTACCTCGCTTTTACTCTGAACGTTCATTAACATAGAATGCTTGGCAAAAACCAATATGACTTTGTGGGCTCAATAAGTCCTTGTTTCAAAAGGATAACACACTCATCTTGTGCGAGGTTAAGTTCATCAGGGTTCCTCCCTAGATGTGTGGCTTTCGTAGGATTGATATCCTCATTCTTTTTGAAAGGTAGACTTATGAAAAAGTCAGCATTTTTCAAAGAGGATATCGATGAGAAAACTATGCATATGATTCAGGACAGTAGTTTAACAGTTTATCTCTCAGTAATGTATATGGTGTAGGCACTTAAGAAAGTTCAAACACATTTTTCATTTTAGTGTATGAACTATAAAATGATCGATACCTGAGGCCTGTGGGTAGGATCTGTAAAGGTGAGGCTTTGCTATATACATCCATACTAATGAGAATATTTGGGCCAGGTAGATTGCTGCCAAAGACTTTAGTCCATACTGTACACTGTGGAAAGAATCGTATCCCAATCTTACTCTTTGTTATAAACCCTATCTTGAATGAATTGCCATCTGCAGCAGTAAAATACTCACCATGTGAGGTCCATGTCTCAGAAGGTAGAATGTTGGCTTCATAATTGTACGACTGGATCTAGTATCCATAAATCCAATAGCTTTAATGGGTCACTCATATTTGTCCTGTTTAAAGAGTTAGATCTAGACATATGGTTGTGGGACAGGAGTATGACCGGTTCCAAAAAAATTCGGTCGGACCGGATGGTCCGGTCCGATTTTTAAAACTTTGACAAGTATCATTAAACGTACCTACGCCATCCGGTCCGATTTTTAAAACCTTGACAATTATCATTAAATGTACCCACGCCTATAATCATGCCAATCCATTTCACCAAAATTTTAGCTCGATTCCAATAATGTGATCCAAATCTATCAATTAAAAATTTTTGTCAGCCTAAATCTTCTTTATTTTCCCTTGATTTTTATCGATATTTTTCCTTCTTTTCAAACTTTCGAATTTGAATTAAGGGTCAATTCTTTTCCAATTAAATAGCATTTTCCAAACCCTTTCCTACGAAAGTAAACAAAAATACTGATTTTGAATACATTAAGATAAGATTATTGAGGATTTAAATGCTAAAAATAAGGATAAAACTGTGACACATCAATATCTTCTATTTAGGATAGCATGATTAGTAATATATGAATTTTGTGAAAATAGTTGATTAATTTAATAAAAGATTTATCACTTTAAAGTAATGAAAGAGAATAATTTACTATTCTTAATTAGTAATTGGAAATTCTCTAGGTATAATAAATATCAATTATAAATCAAAATAATTTGCAAGAACAAATATGATTATATTAACACTAGCTCTACATTATATATTCAATTGGAACACTAAATAACTAAAAGATTAAATTATTCATTATAAGTGTGCATAATATATTAATTCAAACCACTTTAATGTTTATGATATTTAAAAGGTCTTGATATGTTGCTATATATCAATCTTAGTCAATGATATGTTAAAGTCTAAATTCTTAGTAAAACTTAAAATAATGTACTTTTGTTAATGTATAAAATAACATCGTTTTGTCCAAAAATGTGTCTAATTTTTATTTTCTATGCTCCCACGATTGTTTTTCTCCTTCTTCAATTGAATACTTCTCGTCTCTATTTCTTCTAGCTAGCTCTTTGGTTTTGATCCTCATATTATCTCTTTATATTTTTCTTGCCGCTTCTTTCAGGCTACAACTATAGAACGAGATCCTCTGTCTAATATTATGGTGTCTTATTTTGTCATATAAATCTCAGTCATTCATTTATACGGGTCTCGCATTCATTTATACGGGACCCATACGGGACTCACATAAATAAATAGTTGAGATTCATAGGACAGAATAAGACACTATAATATTAGACAGAAGATCTGGACTCCACGACTTCTCGTTGCTTGTACCATTATGTAATTTTTTAAGAATCTAATTATGATGTAACCTCCGAGTCTCTAAAGTTGAAGGGATCTGGAGTTTTGGACGAGGGTTGGGGTTTGGGACTCAAAACTAAAGAACAATATGAAATGATTTTGAAGCCATTATGATTTTATTTTCGTGTATGTTTCTTTATGTTTTTGTTCTCCAGGGCATTCCATGTCATTTTGCTTCTCTAAATTTTGATAATGGGCAAATTTTTAGAGGCATTGTAAAAAGGAAATAAAGAAGGAATTTCAAGAAGGCTACAAGTTTGATTAGATGTTCAAATTTTGAGTTAGTTTCGGATTACTTACGGAAAAAAAGGTTTTGGTTCTAGATAGGGTAGGTAAAATAGTTTGAACTCAACTCCACATAATCTGGTCTAATTTGAAGTTAACTGACTCAATCCAAATTAATCAATTTCAAATCATATTTAGGCTTTTTTTTTCAAAAATTTTGAAATTTGGATTAAGTACACGGACTCTACATATCGATTTGACTTGAAGGTTGAATACATATATATACAATAAGGTTTCAATCTTCTCCTCTATTTCTCTCTGGCTAGCAACTCAGTTTCTTCTTTCTTTTCTTATGCCATAATGCGACCTCATATGTCCATTGTTGTTTAAGAATTTCAGAATATCTCAGCTTATTTGAAGCTGTATTTTGTTTTTTTAATTATTGAATTGTTGATTTATCATTCATATGATCTCTTGAATATATCTCTGACTGGTAGTTTCTCTTTTTTTTCTTTAATTTTTTTCTTAATTTTTAGTTTGTTTGATTTTTTACTCAATCGGATGATGCGTAGAACTAGACTAATAAGGGAATGCTTAGTTAAGGAGTATAAGAATAAATGAATGGGAAAGGAATAAATGGTAATGATTTGGTTATTTATTATGATTGATTAAATAATTTTTTCGTACCCACATTTTAGGTAATAGTCCATACCCTCCATATGTGGGAGGAATGGTTTTAATTCCTACAAACACTAAATTTTTTAATTTTAATTAAAATATAATTAAAATGTAATTAATTAAATACAAAATATAATTAATTAAATTAAATATAATTAAAATGTAATTAATTAGTTAATTACATTGTAATTAATTAAAATATTATTCATTAATTACTTAAAATATAACATCATTTGCATTATCGGAATGTAAATTGTATTAAACTATGTTACTTGATTTTACTATAGTAATGAAATGGTAAATATTATAGTTGTGTCGATGAATTACACAATATTTTAGATTATTAAACTATATTTTAAAAATATTATGTAATTAATGATATATTGATGCAAGAAAATATTAGAGTTTTTTTTTTGCAAGAGCCATTCGAAAGAAAAAACCGTAATATACTTTATTTTAAACATTCTATTATAAATATGGTGCATAAATTAAAAATAATCAATTAAAATATATTTAAATTTTAATATAAAATAAATTTTTAACAAATTTTTATTTCTAAGCATTTTTAATAAATCAACCACCATTAATGATAATAGTAAACGTTTCTTTATCTTAACCAACCATTATAATTATAATGATTATATCAATTCTCATTATTCGCTATATTCATTCCAATTCATATTCTTAGTATGAACCAAGCTCCTCCTGAATATAATCAAGTTCTTTTAGGACAGATGGTGATTGGGAAGCTTACATAATTTATAAATTAGTGACTTTTCCTCTGTCGGAGAGGCAAAGCCATAATGGCAAAGGGATTGATGATGGGTCAGGTCAAGCAAATGAACGAGATTTGGACTACTAATCAAAATTTGGGCAAGTTTTTGGTCGCCTAATTCGAAATTCGGTATCGACCAATATGAGCCAAATCTAATTGAGTTCCGAATCGAAATCCACCTGCCTTTAAAGACCGATCTGAAGAATCTCAGAACCTAATGAAGAAGGTGGAGAAATGTTGTAGCGTTTATTTTATATAAAAAGGGTAGAGAGCAGAAAAAAGAAGTGGACAGCCTTTGATAGTTTGATAAATAAAGCTGCAGAGAGGAATCATTCTTTCCAAACCATTGTCAGAATCAAATTGCTGTTTCTGATAGACTGTTCCCCAAAGGCTGCTTTTTAACACATACCCATTTATGTTCTCTCCTGCCCACTACACAAATGAGAACGAAGCTTCGTGAATATGTCACTCGGCGGCAAACCTACTACCACCGCCACTAGCTGCTTTTATAGGTCATGCGACTGTCTCTCGTGTGGTACACTCTAGATCTGAGAGAAGCGTTAATCTTAATGACTCAATGAGGGAAAAGATAATGAGAAATTTGCCCTCATCAGAATTCAGATTAATTTGAGAGTTAGTATATTCTTATGTTTCTTGAAAGAACATAGCAGCCTTCTAGTTCTAGTGCCAACAGCCAACCTTAAAAAGTTTAGTTCCGGTGGTTTTGTGACTGTTCCCGATGATAAACAAAGAGAACAATGGCTGGTTACATTGGAGATGACTTCAATCTTTAGCAATTTATTGTAATAATTAACTAAAGAAGCTTTTATTTGACATAATACTTTATTTACTACTCGATCCTTGGTTCTTGGTACATGGTACATCCAACACACCTTAAAAAACACCCCATAAGTAATTAACTAGAGCAGAGAAAAAAGAAAAACATGATCCTACCAGCATAGCCATATACCACATCCCAATGTAAAAATCCTAGAAAATGAAAAAGATTGAAAGTTGAAACCAAAGAAATATAACGCAAAGCATATGCACCATCAGTTTTGAAAATCAGACCATGAAAAGGCCGGATTCCAGTTACCCAGTACACCTTCACCTCCATCCACAGGAGCGGACTCCAATACCGCTGAAGATGCTGAAGTCGATGAAGAAGCTGCATTGCCTAGAATTACAGGTGAGTTTTCAGCATAATAATTAGCTGAAAATGTGAGCCTTTGATACAGTTCTCGTAGGCCCGAGTCTTGAGCTTCATCAACTAAGAAACCATTTTGGTGGGGTTGAGCTTGGTATTGACAGTTTTTCCCAAAAGGGTTGGAAAGGCCAAGAGAAGGGACTTGGCCGAGAGGATCCTGGTACAGGGTTCGAGAATTTGGCTCGCCTGTTGCGACTGACGTTGGTTCAGTTATCAGGTGGGTGCCAATTATAACCCCTTCCTTTTTCACAGAAATAGAACTAGAGAGTGCACCAGGGTTAGGGTTGTGGTTTTGGTTGCCTCTAAGAAGGGCTAAAACGTGAGAATCTTGTGGCGCAGACCATATTATTGGGCTAAATGAAAGCTCATGAGCAAACTCATTTCCAAACCCTGATCTTCCAATCTCAGATGCCAAATTTTTCATCTTGCTAATACTCGGCTTGCCAACTGATGCAGAAACACTTGCGCTTCTGTTCTTTCTGCAGCCACCCCCGATAGGAACATTCCTAAGAGCACCACCTTTGGTCCAATAACGGCGACAAGTTCTGCAGAAATGGCGCGGCTGAGTGAGATTGTAGTTGTTGTAGTAGCAGAACTTGGTGTTTGTAGAATCACATCGTGGACATCTCAAGTTCTCTAAAGTTGAAGTTGCAGCAGCAGTAGGTGTTGTGGTGCTTGTTGAAGAACAAGAAGAAGATGGAGAAGGTGTGCCCTCTAAAATGGTTGGAAATTTCTTCTCTCCTCCAATTAAACCAGCACCTCCAAAGAGCTCTTGAATCATCTTTACTACTTTGTGGATCTAGAAAACCCAAAAACAAGAAAAGCAATGGTGAACCTTTTCTTTGAGTTAGTGGGAAAGCTAAAGAGAGCAAGAAAGTAGATTTTGTTACATCTACAAGAATGTGTATGCAATCGATCAACGTAAGAGAAGGAGAGGATATGTAGGTGGAAACATGACTTGTCTATGTACGTTCAGATGAGCAAGGCTTTGTTGGGCGGTATATTTCCGTGTGTAAAGGAATAGATGATAGAGGACGTGGAGCTTTAGTATAGACAACACTGTTAAAGCAGGCACCTTTAATCTAATCAGGGAAAAAACAATCGCTTTTGGATTTGGATGTTTGTGGTAGGTAGTTTTCAGAGGCTAGTGAATGGAATTTTCTTCATTACGTAGTGATCTTCTTCTATAATTCTCTAAACAAAATTCATATTCAGCAAGAGAAACTATGATTCTTCTAATTATTGCAATTATAACAGTGAGAAAGAAAAGGAAACAAGATTTTCTGTCCAATTTTTATGGTGTCTTATTCTGTTCCATAAATTTCAGCCATTTATTTATGTGGGTCTCACATGAGACTCGCATAAATAAACGTGAGATCCGCATAAATAATGGTTGAGATTTATGAGACAGAATAAGACATCATAAAACTAGACAGAGGATTTGGACTCAAAGAAAAGGGGTCAGTGGCTGCATATGAATGAGTACAATTCTTTTTATCTTAATAAAAGAAAATCATTAATTAGAACAGTACCTTCCAATCCATATATCTTCTTTTTCTGGAGTGAGCCTTGATAAATTTCTTTCATCTTTTTTCTTACATGGGTTATTTGGGAGAAGAAAATTTTAGACCAAAAAAGAAAAAATTGATTAGACCAACACAGATAGATTGACGAGGAATCCACGACTAAGGCTTGGAAAAGACTAAAGGAAGACTGCAAAGAGGATTTGAACCTCAAGACATGCTCTAATTGGGATGCATGTACACTGTTTTACCTAACAGCCGAGAACATAAGACAAAGTCAAATCTCTCCTCGGACGTAACCCTTATAATGCCCTCTACCAGTAAAGCTTCAGTTCAGGATTGTTAATTCCACAGTCAATGTCGGGCAATGTGAACTAGTCATCTTCTATCCACTTGTGGTTGGAATGAAACTAACCATCTAGCGTGTGAATGGTAAAGAAGCAATTAAGAGTAGCTGAAAGAGATGGACCGAAGTATGGAGGAATTAGAGGGGTCTACATGTCTCAAATATGTGGAATCATTTGTCAATCACCGTCCATCAACATGGAGATTATTGTTTGTATGGATTAAATCTTACCATTCGTATTTTAATTACATTCGTTAGATGTTAGTTTATAGTGATAATTGCAGACAATGATGACATGATTATAAACATTAAAATTGTACTAAGCATAACTCCAAAGCACAGTTGAGTTAGTAAGGAGCTTTCCTGGCTTAAGTGAGATCGCAGGTTTGAACCCCCCTCATGTATGTAGCTGTTTAAAACTTGGGATCAGAGCTTTGCCTCTCACAAGGGACCTATCTGGCTCAAGCGGGAATTAGTCTGGGTGTGGATGGCTTAAAGGTACCTTCCCATACAATTATAATATTTTATTAGAGGGTAAATCTTGGATTGAATGTTGCAAGTCATGTAAATACTTTTTTGTAAAAATATAACGAGAATGTTGCATATATTTTAACACTTTCCAGACTCTCACAAAATAAAAAGTCTTGCATACTGGCTGCGTATTTTAATACAATTTTAAACTTTAAAGCTTTAGTATTGATCGATCAATCTTCTATTACCAGTTAAATTTCCTCTCCTAGTCTATATATATCTCAATTTTCTCGAGATAAAACTAAGAATGTGGTAGTAAATTGGTCTCTTGGGCACCTGCCTACATGAAAAGAATACAACCGAACAAAATTTTGTAAGCTTATGTATCTTACATGCTAATACTAATATTTTGTTGTTGCGTGACCAATAAAAAGGCACAATTACCCTTTTCAAACAATCAAACACAATGAAATGACCATGACCTTAAAGATAACGAAATTAGTGGGATTCTTTCAGTTTTCAATGTCATGAACAGGAACATATGCTAATTATTGAATATCTTACCGTAGATTGCTCTCGGTGCTTGACCAAAGCACTTGGAATTTCTTAACTAAAAAAATAGTAACGTAGTAGTTAGCCTTTTAGACATGTTTTGTTAACTAGAGCAGTATCGTTCCAGTCAATTTCATTTCACTAGGTATTACGTATCCTTTTCTTTTCCAGCTACTCAAAATTGAAATCATTTAATAACCCCTTAAAATTACATTACTAAATTTTATTATTAGTTACTTTGAGAGTATTTCTTATTTATCTTCAAATAATGCACATACAAAGTAAAGTAAAACATTTTTGGTACGGAAAATTAAAGTAAACTGAAATGATTGAGTGTGCTTTTAATTTCCAAGTTCAGTAGTAAGGTGGTATTGGTCAGTTTGCATTGATCCATAAGTCTAAATTGATTAAACGTAGGTAGAATATGCCAAATTTAAGAAATTAAGAAAAATAAAAAAAATCACCCCAAATAATTTTCAAGGGGATTCAGATAAATTATTACTGAAGTAGACAAACCATAGGCCAAGTTAGAACTAGCGTTACAAAGAGCACAATGCCCGTCCGAGAGTTAGTTGACCATTTTTTGATTTGGAGCGGGCAATATAAAACAAAACGACAAGAGATTCTCATCCTCAACTATTCAGGCAGTTCTGCCAGTCCAATCTAGTCTCCGTCCGTCTCTGTTGAGACTGAGAGACTTGTGTTCATTAGTTTCTCTCTCCGAAAGGCAGATCTATAAATGTATTTAATATGTTATTGAAACGAATTATAGATAACGCTTGAGCGGAAGTAGTAAACGAAGAAAAAATTATAGTTAAGTGGTTTGGTCAATATGTGCTTTAGGTTCGTGTAATGGGATTTTGTTTATTATTGTGAAAAAGACAAGGAAAAATGTGACACTTTCTCAATTTCTTAAAAATTTAAAGAATATTTTTTAATTATACACCTCAAAATTTTCAATCTCTGCAATCACTTCCTACCATAAATTCCTTTAACCTTTAAGAGTTTCAAACTATGTGAGTATCGACCAAATTTGAACTATAATTGTACCTCTTTGTGGGCAATGAACTTATCAATATGTCAACTGCTTCCTCTAAAACATAAACTTTTTTTAATCGACAATTGATTAAATGCAAACAATTTTTTACTTTTGTAAAATCTTACATCTTTCACCATGATAAAAAAGAAGCTCCAAATTGAAACTTCCTAATAATAATACAATAATTGTAAACACAATAATTTAACGTAAAAAAAATCTCCTCTTTAAAAGGAGTGAGAGTAAAAAAACATCACTCAAAGTAAATTTTACTATCACCAAAATGATTACAATAGTTCAACAAGTTTTAATGTTTAATCATAAGATGATAATAATGTTCAATCATGAGATGATAATAAATCATACTTCACCCTAATAGATTACTAGTACCTGATACATAAAATGGAAGATCAAATAGAGCTAATAATTTCAACTTATCTAGACAACAAATACAACCAAATCTACGTATACTAGAAACCAACAAACGTCAACTCCATGTAGAGAATAAAGATTGATGAGTGCAAAACTTCCACACAAAATTTCAGCCTAATCGGAGAACAAATAGCCCCTTGATCATCTAGTTGATTAAGACCGTGTAGATGGAGCTCTTATATATGAGTGAGCTACTACTCACGAAAGTTATGGACAAGTTACAAAACTCCAATAGCCAATTAAACCATATAAAATCAAGAGCAACATATCAGGTATCTTCACAAATCAATTCAACTAAATTTGACTAGAAATAGCCACTTAATGGTCTCTCTAATCAAAAGGTACACGTGCTAAAATTTGAAGAAAGAATTGTGTATGTATATCCCACAAAGAAAAACAACTGCCACTTCCTCTTTTTCACTTAGTGTGTAGCGGTGATTGAGCCCAAGTTTATCATATAAATTGGCTACATTTTCATGGTTGTTAATGTACTGTTTGACTCTTAATTCATGATTTTGTGCTTAAATTAGTCCCTTACAGTGAGCTTAT
>JAOSBM010000204.1:22982022-22992126 GCA_027568955.1 Erythroxylum tenue | reverse complement strand
CCATATGGCAGATTTAACCTTGACAACTTTTTCGTCTACCGTTATCCTCGTCTCGCCTTCCAATTTCCATTATTTTGGCATCCCTACGTATGTTCACGATCAATGCAGAATCATAGCTGCATAATCATCCTGAAATTTTGATTTTGATCCCACTAACATATTCTCTCACTGATTCATAAATTCTTATCTTATCACAAAAAATCAAACAACCGCAACCGTTCCAAGCCCAATTTCAGCCTCTCTTACAGACAATTTTTGTTTTCATCCAACTCTGTGTATGTACACTGTAGGTCTTGCCATTTCTACCATAACTCTATTTTCCTCTATCAATCCACAACAACATATACCTATGTATAGGTATTACCCCAGTATAATACTGATGTCGTATCCCATAATATATTCATCAATACAATTACGTTGAATCTTTATTTGTCATATTGAACCATACACTTTCTCTTATTCCATGACATCCAAAACTTCCATTTTCTCACATTTTAACAAATCATCTCTATCACTTTTCTCACTATTTCTATCATCTTAACCACTTAACATATGCTCATGCATCATATGACTCAGACTAGGGATCAGTTGCCACTGTCTACTATGACATAACCTATATGCATGTAACATGACCCATATTTCAGAAATTGCCCATATAAGATTGTACTTCTGGGCTCTGATATCACATATGTAACACCCCACTTTCGCAAGACCCAAACCCGATATCGATGGTGATATCTGAGTCCATGCCCACGAAGGTGGCGTGCTAGAGCACTCAATCAGTCAAAAGTCAGTACAAATTTTTTTTTTGTAACAACATAAACATATGCGGAAATCAATTCCCAATTGGGCCATTTCCATTTCATAAATACTTCTCAATCATAAGATTAGATTTAACGGGATTTCAATAACCCTTTAGGGCCCATTACAGAGATAAGACACCTCAGTTATAAAGGCTTCACATTACACATTTCATTTGTATACACATGGTATAAAAATTTCGGAAGCCATTGTTTATACAACAAATCGCGGAAAACAAGTTTGTACAAAGTAATCGAATACAGAATGCAGACGCAACTGATCCCGACCTCTATCCCTGACTTGCATGCAGTAGGCATACTTCCGTTTGTCTAACGGGGTACTCTTCAAGGCCTGAAAAAAAATTACAAATTTTGGGTGAGTTTTGCGAACTCAGTGAGGTGACCATCATCGATGGTCCACACAATTCATGCAACACGTCATGTCACATACTACATATTTGATCACATTTCACAATTTTCCTTGAACATAAACAATTTCACCTGAGCGTAGACAATTTCACTGGAGCATAGACAATTTATAAATATCATTCAATTAAACATACATAACCAAATGAATACATGCAATATTCAAGTATCACAGTTGTTTCATAGTCCACATTCAGAAGTACCACATGACATAATCCACATTTAGAAGTACCACATGACATAATCCACATTCAGAAGTACCACATGATATAATCCACATTCAGAAGTACCACATGATATAATCCACATTCAGAAGTACCACATGATTGTTATCACAGAAGCATAAGGCATTTTTGCCTCTCACTCAATAAAAATAGTCAAGCAAATGCATATGAAATGCGTATGTGACACTTTTCCCATTTATTACGGTGTTGTGACCGAGCGCCTGAACTGTCCCATATAAGGCTCATTAAACGTTAAACGCATCTTAGGGGTAGGAGAGCCATCTGGGTATGCACTACTTCCCTTCGAGCTCGAGGCTCTTTTTCACTAGTTGAGCTTGTAGCTCTGATCGGTGGTTACTCCGGTCAGAACTGTTATTATCTGATCATGCATTCGTGTATGAAATACATATGTCCCACGTTAACAGTAACTGTGTTACACTTAATTCACATGTCACAATTAAGCAGTAACTGTATCACAATCAATTAACATGTTACAACTTATCACATCGGAAGCAAGTAATTCACAGATTCACAAACAGATAACACTTCTATGTCATAGTTCCCAATACATCGGACCTTCTGTCCTGAATCCACAGTCATAACCAATCACAAAACCCACCATTATTCACCCCAGTACACATATAATAATTGAGAGCACCATCTAGGTTACTCACCTTTAACTTCCGAGCTAATGCCTGGAAGTCTCAGCAACGTCGGTGGATCGACGCTCCAAATTTGCCTCTATAACGGTCAAAATATATAAACATGACCAAATGTACAATTATAAATATTTAATAATGCACATGTAGCAATTAAAAATGTGTACAATGCATGTTCGTGACATTCCTGGTACTATTCCATAATTCACATCATAAAATATTTCCCTATGTCGTAGGAACCCAAAGACACCAGAATTACTCAATTTGGATCTCTATAGGTCTGGATATTGCCAAAACAATGAAGTATGTGCGGAAAATAACCAAGTCATAGTCTTTTAATCAATCCACTCACTTTGATTCAATTCGTCAATTTCAATTTAATCTCAAAAGATCCACAAATCCACATGGAGAGGTAGATAAATGCCCTCGGAATCCAACACTTCAAAAATCAGGTCAATCAGAGGTCGGATGGACAAGTTATAAGTAAAAGAGTTGAGAGTGGTCGGTTCAGGAAAAATACATGTTCTAGTCTACTGGTCTGAGGATCCTAGTCAGCTAGCTCTACTACAATGGCAGACCTGGAAAACTTCTTCCGACATTCCAACTTCCACAAGTCATAACTCCTTACTACGAACTCCGAATTGGACAAACTTGGTATCAATGGAAAGATAAAAGAAAGCCCTACAAGATTCATGAAGGACTCAAGAACCAATTTCACCCCTAACTAGGTTAATTTCACCCATGAATGTGACTGCCCTATAAAAGGGTGGTAACTAACACATTGCCTAAATCAGGTCTCTTCTTTGAAAATTCATAATTCACAACTCTTACATCCAAAATTAGCGTACTATACCTCATTTTAAAGCTAATTCATTCCTCTACAACTTTCCATAAGACCACTTGAGCTAATTAGAATCAAAACAGTCCAAAATTTAGCTTCAAGATACAATCACCACAAAACCTACACTTAGCTCATTTTCTAGCACCAATCACATTAACATCCCTCAACCTAGATATCGAAAAATTTCATACTTAGTGGCAATAGAAAGCTAGCAAGAAAATCTTCAAGTTTTATGAAGACCAAATTAGCAAATTCATTCTAAATCAACCTAGAAAAATTCATCAAAGTTTCAGGTCACAATCTCAAATTACTGTTCATGCTGAACATTTTGCCCACTTTCAAGGCAAAATTCAGACCCCTTCAAGCCACAATTAAGCATCACTTCCTTCACAAAAAATGTAACCAAACTTCTCAAGTTTAATTCCAGCCAACAACCACCTCAATTGCTTAACCATATAAGAAATTATGATCAAAACATTGAAACATACACAAAAGTAATTTTCCAGCTTTTACACCTAAACCAAATCCTATCACTTCCATACTCTTTTCCAAACCAATAAGTATCCCAATTAGTCAAGTAATCAACCAAAAGTTCATCAAAACCTTCACTTAACCACCTAGCCATAAAAATGGCAGCACACACATACAATGGTCTTTCCTTAATTTCCACTCATCTAACATCTTAAAAATCAATTCAAACACTTCATTTACCTACTACACATGTCATATCATTCATCTTTAATCATTCTTAAATTAATCAAGAACATAACCTACCCATTTCAACCAACAAAATTCTCATGCAATTAGATGCACAACATCACAATTCATGCCTTTCATGAACAATCAAGACTTAAAACACAATCTTACCTAATCAAGCTTCCAATTTTGCCAAATCTTCAAACTTTTCACCAACTTCTTAACTCTCACTCACCACACACGACATCAACATCATAAGGGGGTTGATGCTAGTCCTTGTTTAGGTGAGTTAAAAGAAGAGAACAAAGTGGAAGGAGGAGGAAAAGATGAGCCAAACTCCAAAATCACCAAAGAAGAAAAGAGCATACGAAGATGGGGAGAAAATTCAAAACAAATCACCCAAAAACCCCTTTTTATGGAGAGTTTCGTGAATGTAAAGGGGGAAAGCTTAATTAAAAACATCATGGCTTGATACATGGTTAAAACATGTGACATGTGTCCCCTTTTGAAGCCTCATTTAATTGATTCCATAAAAAGCTAATTCCTAGTCTAATTATTCCCCAAATCTCCAATGGTTCAAATTAATAAGTCCTAAAAATCATGTATCTCAATTCCAGTGTCATTGGACAGAAATTTTAGTACCGGAAACCAATCAGTCTGCCACTTGACGACTTTTCTGGTATGAAAATTTTCCCCGAAAATTTTTAGAAAAATTTCTAAATGTCCCCAAAAATATAAAACACATAACAAGCCACTCTAAATAAATTTTCAAGCACAAAAACTACATTTTTCACAACAAAATCACAGTTAGGCACATATACCGGGAAATGTCATGAATGCATGTACAGTCATTTTTATGTGCAAATTTTACTATTCACGTGTAAGGGTACACATGAACATTACAAAATAATTCTAAACACCCTTAGCCCTTTCCAAGTTACTATTCTACCCTTCCCATCGGGGGTGGGATGTTACAGAACCTTTTTAATATGTTTCCAAGAATCTCCTCTACTGATTATTCCACTTCAACATTATCGACTTCTACTTCATCTATAGGAATATCAACATCAACATCTTGTTGATTGTTATAGGCATCATTTACATCTTATCCCTCTCTGTGTGTATGAGGAATTATATGAAAATCACTTGGGATACAACTGCTACGAGGCACTGATTTCTCTTCTCTATTGGCGTCTATCAGATTTTGATCCTCCATAAACACAATGTCTCTACTTTTAACTATCCTTTTGCTAGTTGGATCATATAACCTATAGCCATACTCATCTTGACCATAGCCAAGAAAAATGCATTGTCTAGTCTTTATGTCGAGCCTTTTTCCTTTGATCTTTAGGAACATAAACAAAATCTTTGCAACAAAAAACATGCAAATGAACATAGATTACATATTTCCTAGAACAAATTTTATCTATTACCTTGAATTGAAAAGGAATAAATGGTGTGATATTAATGGCATGAAATATAGTGCTCAAGGCATCAACCCAAAAAACTTTAGTAACCCAACTATGAAAGCATACATATAACACTTTCAACCAATTTTCTATTCATTCTCTCAGCTAAACCATTGAATTGTGGTGTCTTTGGGGATGTATTTTAATTTCTAATTCCCTTTTTTTTTACAATAGGCATTAAATGGTCCTTGCTATTCACTACAATGATCAATTTGTACGCATGTAAATTTATTTCTTGTTTCTCTCTCAACTGACGCTTGAAACTACTTTAAAGTATATAAGACTTGATCTTTCAATCTCAAGGTGTAAACCCAAATTTTCCTGGAATGGTCATCTATAAAAGTCACAAAGTAATAAGCATCTCCAAGAGACATAGTTTTCATAGGACCGCAAACATTAGAATGCACTAATTCTAGTACCTTAGGTCTTCTACTTAATGGGAAGGACACTTTGTTCTACTTTTACGCTAGACAGTGATCATTCTTTTTCAAGTGTGCTCCGTTGATCCCAAATATCAAATTCCTTTTGGCTAAAACTGCAATTCCCTTCTCACTGATATGACATAGTTGTTTATGCCATAAATCAATTTAATACCTGATTCAGTTATATTGACAACATCTTTAACTATCTTGGCTTGAGGAAACTATAAAGTTGAATAATTCTTACCTATAGCCATAATTATAGATCCTTTAGAGAGCTTCCAAATTTATTTGCTATCAAATCCATCATCATAGAGCTTACCAACAAAAAGAAAACTGAGCTGAATATCCAGAATATGCTTGACGTGCTTAAGAGCTTACTTAGACCCATTAGAAGTCACTAAACACACATGCTTAATGCCTACATATTTAGTCATACCTTTATTTCCTATTTTAACATCGCCAAAGTCACCATATATGTAGGATGTAAATGCATCTCTTCTAGGTATAACATGAATTAAAGCACCACTATGCATCACCCAACCAGTATCATCATGTACAAAATTAATGGTATTAAGCTTTTAAGCTAACAGGAGATCTTTTGGAGTGACATTGACTTTGTTATCATTTGAACTTGGGTTCGTTTTCTTTTCTTTCCCCTCATTCTCCTCTTTTTCTTTCTTCCATTTGTAACAACATTTCTTGAAATGCCCTTTCTTCCCAAAGACATGGCACTCAAAATCTTTGTACATTTTCTTTGAATTGCTCTTACTGTGATCTCTATTTTTGGTACATATGCTTTTACTTCCCCTCCTAGATTATATAATTAGAGCTTTTGGACATAAAGAAGACACATGTAGTTTCCTTCTCATCTCCTCATTAAAAATGCCACCCTTATCAAGATCCATAAACATTATTCCATCAGTTGCAATGTTAGTTGAGGAAAAAATTCTCCCAAGATGTAAGGTTCTAAGAAAACACAAACCTTGAGCTTCTTCATCAAATTTCATTTACATGGAAGAGAGTTGACTGAGGATCCCTTAAAAGAAGCTCCAAATTGAAACTTTTTAATGATAAAACAATAAACAGTAGACACAATAATTTAACATGAAAATATCTCCCCTTTAATATGAATGAGAGTACAAATCCATGGCCCAAAGCGAATTTGACTATCACTAAAATAATTAAAATAGTCCAACTAGTTTCACTGCTTAATCATAGGATGATAACAAATCATATTTCACCATAATAGATCACTAGTACATGATAAACAAAATGAAAGAGCAAATAAAGCTAATAATTTCAACTTATATAAGCTATGGATATAACCAAATCTATGTGTGCTAGAGACCACCAAATGTCAATTCCACCATAAGGAGTCAAGATTGTTAAGTTTAAAACCTCCATGCAAAATTTCAATCAAATCTGCTATAAGTGACTGAGCTACTATTCACGATAATTATAGACAAGTTATAAAACTCCAGTGGGCAATCATATTTTACAAATTTAAGATCAATATGTTAGGCATCTCTATAAAAGATCTCATCCAACTTTGACAAGAAATAGCCACCCAATCAACTCTTTATTCAAAAGGTACACACACTGAAATTTGAAGAAAGAATTGTGTGTGTATGTAGCGCCCCCTTACCGTAGGGTACCCACCGGGACGCCCACAGGTCATTCTGGTACATATCCTACGACAAGTGTGAGCTATGTTCGATCACTACGTTAACTTCACATGGCATCATAGCATTATTCATCCATAAAGCATCAATAGAAAAACCAAATTTTTTTTAAGTCAACTCTTCCTCATTTCATTTCATCAAGATCAAAAGTTTATACATCTATCATCCTGTACTGTCTGTACATAAATCCAGAAAAACTAGTACAAAATGCTATATAGAAGAGGGGAAAGATCAGATCTATCTAGACTATCCCAAAAGTCCCAGCTGACCGATCTTTGGGCCATGACTTCTCTCGCCAAGACCAATCTACACGGCTGGAAAAGTCCCTCTGTAACTAGGAGTCTACTCTCGATCCTGAAAAGACAACATTGCAATTTTGGTGAGTTTTGCGAACTCAGTGAGGTAACCATCTTCGATGGTTCACTCAATCCAAGCAACATAACAATTCATAATACACATATGTCACAAATTTCACATTGATCATAGGTAACACATTTTTCACATAAAGCATAAGGCATTTTGTTTTTCACTCAATCAAGCATATTTAAGCAAATGCATATGAAATGCTCATGTCTTTTTCAATTATTAAGATGTTGTGACCGTGCGCCTGAATTGTCCCATATAGGGCTCATTAAACATTGAGCCTGAGGCTCTAAATCACTGTTGAGCTTGAGGCTCAAATACATTCGTTGAGCTTTAAGCTCTAATCGGTGGCTGCTCCGGTCACAACTGTCATTATCTGATTATGCATTCATGAATGAAATGCATATGCCACAATCAATCAGCATATGTCTCAATCAATCACATATGTCACAATCACTCAGCATATGTCACAATTAATCACATCATAGGCACGTAGGTCTCAAATTCACATACAAGTAGCACTTCGATAACACAACTCCCTAGTACACATTCATCGGACCTTCTGTCCGGAATCCATAATCACAAGCAAAATCATAAACCCACCATTATCCACCACAAAATTATAAGCAATTAAGAACTGAGAGAAACCATCTAGGTTACTCACCGATAGCTTCCGAAGCTAGTGCTTGGAAGTCTCGACAACGTCGGTGGGTTGACGTTCCAAATGCGCCTCTATAACAACTCAAATACACATATATCATAAATTGTACAATCAAAAATGTATAATAATGCATATGCAGGAATTGAAATGTGTACAATGCATGTTTGTGACCATCCCGGTATCGTTTCATAAATTTTCATCATAAAACCGTTCCTATATCCAAACTCATAAATTCCTAGGGTTAAGCTGCACTAAAATCCTTAAACTCGCAATTTAGGCTTATTTTAAATTTTCCTAAAATCACACTTTCGGGTCTACTGATTGCAATCCATGAGATAGTGAAAATGAGGTAACCTAGGCAACCTCTCTTCAATAGAAATGTTCCCCTATGTTTTAGAAATCCATAGACACCAAAATTACTAAATTTGGATTTCTATAGATCCAGATATTGCCAAAACATTGAAGTATGTGCATAAAAAAAATAACCAATTCATATTCTTTTAAATCGATCCACTCACTTTAATCCAATCATCAATTTCAATTTGATCTCAAAAATCACAAATTTACATGGAGAGTTAGATAAATGTCTTATAAATCCGACGCCTCAATAATCAAGTCAATCGGAGGTCGGATGAAAAAGCTATAAACAAAAGAATGGCAAAGGGTCGGATTGGAAAGAAAAAGAAAAAGAAATCACAAAATGGCCCCTCACACCTTTGCCTACTCCAACAGCCCACTTCAAAAAAAATCATATCTTTTGGTCCATAACTCCAATTTTTACAAACTTGGTGTCAATGGAAAGATCAAAGAAAGGTCTACAATTTCCATGAAGGACTCGAAAACCAATTCCACCTCTAAAGGTGTCAAAATCCCAATTAAAGTTACTGCTCACTACATGTCATCCTAAACAGTACCACAATCTTCTAAAAATCGTAACTTCCTATCCCCTTGTCCACAAATTCCATGCTTTATATCAATGTAAAGATCATAACACATTCTACAATTCTCATGAAGCACTTAGAAGCAAATTTTGCCTCTAACTAGGTCAAATTCCCACATGATTGTGGTTGCCCTGTTTTCCTTCACTTAATCCATAAGCAAAGTTCAATCACTCATAACTATCAATTCCAAAGTCGAAAAATGGCACATTTTATGGCGATAGAAAGCTATCAAGAAAAGCTACAACTTTCATGAAGACCAATTTAACAAAATCAGCCTAAATCAACCTAGAAAAATTCCCAAAGTTTCAAATCACAAATTTAACTTTAATGTACCTAATGTTGCAATATTCATCCCTACACATATTGACACATTCAAATCAAAATTTGGAACTCTTCAAGCCAAAATTAAACCTCACTTCCTTCACAAGAAATAGAGTCAAACACCTCTAGTTTAATTCAAGCCAAAACTCATCTCAATTGCATAACCATAGAAGAAGTTACGGCTACATCATTAAAACATGCTCAAATCAAATTTCCAGCTTTTCATCATAACACCTTTCCTATCTTTTCCATACCATTTCTACACCAATAACACCGCTCAATTCACTCAATATAGCAACCCAACCAAATCAAAACCTCCACTTGAACAAGAGTCCACAAAATGGAAACAACATACACTCAATCCTTCATACATTTCTACACTCATCTAAAACATCAAAACATCTCTAAATTACATTTATCACCTTTTACCTCATCAATCATCAATCAAGGCAAGAAATTCACACACACACACACACACCCATATATTCCAAACACAATTTCCATGCAATTTAATTTAAATAACATCATATATAACATATTTCTTACCTAATCAAGCTTCCAAATCTTCTAAACTTCAAAATCTCACAACTCTCTAACTC
>JAOSBM010000204.1:22963724-22981922 GCA_027568955.1 Erythroxylum tenue | reverse complement strand
TGTCCAATTCTTAAAACCTAAGTCCAAACTCTCCACTAATCATCTCCCAATTTTCAATGGCTCAGATTAATAAATCCGAAAATCATTTATCTAAATTTTCAGTGCCATTGGACAGTAATTTTTACTACTGGTAAACAATTATTCTGCCACTTGGCATTTTTTCTAGTCCAAAAATTTTCCCGAAATTTTCAGAAAAATTTCTAAAATTCACTAGAAATTCTCAAACCTCAATGACCCTCTCCAACTCAATTTTCAAGCACACAAATCACATTGTCCATAACAATCACATTTATTAACAAATATACCAGGAAATGTAATGAATGCATATACAGTCATTTTCATGTGCAAAATTTACTATTCACATGTATGTGTATGCATGAACATATCAAGCGTTTCTAAGCACACAATGCCTACTCCAAATTACTATTTTACCCTTCCCACTAGAATTGGGATGTTACAATGTATATCTGACAAAGAAAGACAGTTGTCTCTCCGTCTTTTTCACCTGATGTTTAGCAACCATCATTAACATTTTTAAGGTTTTTATATTTTTATTTCACAAATAGATTTTATAAAATTGGACCATTCTCCACATAAGAGTGAAACTAAAAAAACCCAACACATTATAGCTATCATTCATCTATCTTTCGTTGGAATTTTCCTGTTCTTTTAAAAGAAAGTTGCATCCTCATTATTGATGGTAAGAGCATGTATGACCAAGTCTCTACAATAATATCTCTTTGGCTACTTGATGATCTATCTCGCTCTATTCTTAAATATACCGTGATAATGCTTTCTTCCTAATGTTATTCAACTTTTGTAACTAAAATTTTCAACCCCTTTAACACCTATTCTAAATTGTTTTAGTGCCATTTGTACCATCTTTGAACCAATATTGCTCGTTATCAACCTAACATTTCCTTTCCATATGTTTGCCTTAATATTTATTGCTTCTCAAATATTATATTCTTGGAAGTTATCTTATACTTTTTATTAAGCTTATGGAACTTACATACGTTTACCTTCTCATGTTTGTCATCCTTTAATAAACTCTACTTATAAAGTTTTATTGTCTCTTGCTCACCAAGATGTCTCACCCACATATACCACACTATAGTACTATTATGCTTCTACCCTAAATATTGAAAAATAACCCATAGATCTCATTACTATATTTCTTATTAAGACATATGATATGCTATAATTTTTTTTCATCATAGTAAACACAACTCTTATCACCTTGAGCTGTCCATCATCACTAGAAAATTTATACCTTTAATCATCAAGAGTACCTATAGAAATCATATTCTTCTGAAACTTGGGAAAATACCAAAACCAACATTTTAACAATTTTAGCATGGATTTTAATTAATAGTGAAATACTACCTTTGATAGCATGCTCCCATCATCACTCAATTTGACAACACCATTCCATTCTTGAAAAGAACAGAACTAACTCTTATTGAAAGTCATGATAAGATGTGTCAATATCTATCACCCACCAATTTGTAAGATCATATCATTATCTCTTCCATCCTCTTCATCAAAAATCTCCTAGATTGCAGTAGTAATTGTTTTTCCATAAATTTCCTTTCTTGTTTTTATTTTTTTATTAAGAACAATCCCTCTTAAAATGCCTTTTTTTCTTTACAATTAAAGTCTTTAATAACTTTATGTTTAAATTTAGATTGTAACTTAGTCTTATTTTTTATATCATTTTCCTTATTCCTTCCTTTACTAACAATTAAACCCATATTTGGTCCATTTCATATATGTAAAAGACTTTTTTTTTCAAACTTTAGACTATAAAGCATATTTCATATTACTAAAAAGAAGTAGTCTCTTTATATGGTATCAACAAAATTCTCATATGAATTTGTAAAAAATATAAAATAATTATTGTAAGCCCCAACATATATCTTGGAAGTATTATAACATGTCTAAGGTGTATTAAGAAGTGAACATATCAAATTAAGTGCATCTAAGTATAGTAAGAGACATAATGGTACTTAATGTAAAAGAAATGGGTAAATGGGTAATTTACTCGTTAAGGCATGGACATATGTATTTAGACGTTAAATATGTATAGGAATTTTGATATGTTTGCTTGGATTTATAAGCGTAATACGAGGGTAATTGATAAAAGAAGTATATCATAAGCAAACAAGATGTTGTTGGTTAAATTGGATGTGTTTTTGTTTTGCTTTTGCATGATAAGATCGAAGTTAGTTGATTTGGGATGTGCACCTCGCTAGATGGATAGGTTCTACCGAATAGACTTCTATAATTTGGCCATATCTTGGCCTATAGATCTCTAAATCGGATAATTCAAATTGGAGATTAAGCTAGAGATATAGGTATAAAACTTTGATGAAGGAATTGAAATTTGATTCTGCCTCTAAGATTTTTGAATTCTAGTTTGAAGTTGAGTTCTAACTGTTGTCTATGTTTTCAAACTACTTGTAGTTTTTTTAGTATCACTCCCAATATAATTAACCAAATTGCATGAAATTTATGCCACTAGAAAATTAAGACATAGGGGAATGAAATTAATTGATAAGATCATAGGTTAATGTGGGAATAAAAGGAAGAAGAAGGACCAATATGCAAATTTTCTAAAGTTAACACATGGAACAATTATATTAAATCATGTGTAACCAATGAGGTTAAAGCTTGTGTGTGTCCAATAGAATTGTAACACATGGTCCAATAGAATTGTAACACATGGTCTAATAGAATTGTAACACATCATATAATGGGGTTGTAACATATGGTCCAATAGGATTGTAAAACATGTTCCAATGGGATTGAAACATGTGTCTAAGACCAAAATATTCATGAAAAAACATACTGAGAGGGGAGATGGATGACACTTTTAGGGTTTAACTTCAAATTTTTCTCCTCTCCATTTCACCTTCTTCATCCCATCATTTTTTATGTAAGAAATCAAGTTAATCTTAGGTGGGAATCAAGGTAAAAATTAGGAATTTTCTCTTTACCTTTATCTTTTCTTGCTTTGCTTATTAAGAACTAAAATTATAAGTTGGAACAGGGATTGAGATGTGTATTTATGGTGTTTCTAGTTGGTGAGTCAAGCAAAGCGAAAGAGGAAGAAAGGAAAAGGCATTAGAAGAACTACTTTGCCAATTCTAAGGTTTGAGACTACACTTAATTTAATTTCTCTTTGTGTGTATGTTTGAATGGATATAAAGATTCATTTGAATATGGAATGGATTTTGGGATGATTATTGGTGTTATTTTGGTGTTACTTAACATAGAAATGGTTGTATATGACAAGAGAATATCATGTAGTGGAATTTTGTCATAGGTTTGTTTGAACCAATCACATTGTTTGAGTCATAACTCAGCCTATACACCTCTAAATTGGGTAATTTTAGTTGCATATGAAACCTAAGACATAGAAATAAAAATATCTAAAGAGACTATGACTTAATTCTAGCTTTATGACATTGGAAATTGGAGTTGAAAATTGTGATATGTTGTTGCCCCTATTTTGGAGTAGTTTGTGATATTTGGTCTATACTTAGATTGGGAAGTTCAAATGGTCTGATTGTTGTTGCTATAGAAACTAGAGACATAAGGGAACAAATTTATAGAAGACTTAAAACCTAATTTAAACTTTTTCTATATGCATATTAAGGAATAACTAGAGTTTGTCATGTGATTTGCTTCTAGATTAATTGTTTTCCTATTTTTAGACCACCATGGGCTTAGCCTAAATTGCATTATTTTGAGTTTTTTTTCTATTTTTTATCGAATCTTATTTGATCCTTTTTTAATATGTATGAAACTTTACAAACACATAGAAATAAATGAAATAGGACTTACCATATGTGAATTGGGTAATTGAACATTGGAATTTAAGATTGATCATAATTCATTCCAAATAAAACTTACGTTTACATAAATGATTTGTAAGCATATTTATTGCTCACATATCTATAGTATGATTATACAAGTATGATTTTGACATGCTTCTAATGGTGGTAAGTTATGACTTGCATATATGAACACGTATACAAATTTTATGACTTGAAATGTACATCATATGACTTGTCAATATATGAATTGTGAAACTAGAAAATGGTTAAAGGAAATGTTACAATGTCTGTTTTATTGTCTTGGTGATAGATAGATAGGCATGCTTATAGGGTTACAGTACAGCTGTCACAGTTTGACACCACTGGTGTCTTCATTTTGAGACTATAATGTCTCTACAGCTTAATGCCTTAGTGTCCACAGTCTGATGCCTTCGAGTATCCACCATTTGATGCATTCGGGTATCCACAGTTTTGACATCTTCAGATATCCATAGCTCCCGCTATCCACACCCAAGAGAATGTGTAGGCCTAACACAAACATTAGAGTAAATGGTTATAAATAAGAAATACGGCATGACAATATAAATAATTAGTATTGATGAGCATTTGCATTTGTATTGATAATTTGTATCAATGAGCATTGAATATCAAAGTTTGGCTTATAAATGTGCATTTTCAATATATGGATAATATGTTGAAGTATGATTGCATTATGTACTTTGCTTAAGTATGTCATCATTGTTTACATAAGCGTTGAATATCAATGTTTGGTTTATAATTATGAATTTATGGTATATGAGTTGTGATATTTCTGAATGTGTGTGCTTGGCAGATGACTGCTGTGAGTTGTCATCCAAACTAAGCGTTTTCCCCATTAAAATTTCAAGCTTAGCACATGTGTTAATCCATGTAGGTCCAGGTCATAGGAGTGAGGTACAGTAAACATCTGCAGGGCCCAAGGCCAACAACTAAATGTAAAAGTACCTTTGGAATGTGTTTCGGTTTAAGATGATTGTACATGTAAAAGAGTAAAGGAAATTTTATGTTTTCTTTTTGGATTATCATGTTAATGTAAAGATGTATAACTACTTTTTAATGATAATGTTAAGTGATGTGAAATTTTGTAATATGTATATGTATAACATTGAACAGAAAGATGTGTGATGAGAGTCCTTATAAATGAATAGAAATGTATATCATGACTGTTGTACAGGAATTTGGTTGCCATGTATGTGGGTGGTTGCAGGTTTCATACAGGAGGCGTTACATTTTGTAAAAGAATCTTTGTACACATTCAAACATACACAAATACAGAAATTAACTAAGTGAAGTCCCAAACCTTAAAATTAGCAAAGTGGTTCTTCTAATGCCTTTTCTTTCCTTCCTTTTTGGCTTTGCTTGACTAACCAAATTAAAACACCACAAATACACATCTCAATCCCTCTTCCAACCTTATAATTTCAGTTCTTCATAAGCAAAGCAATAAAAGGTAAAGGTGAAGAGAAAATCCCTAACTTTTACCTTGATTTTCACCTAAGATTGGCTTGATTTCTTACACAAAAAATGATGGGATGAAGAAGGTGAAATGTAGAAGAGAAAAATCTAAAGTTAAACCCTCAAAGTGTTGCCCATTTCCCCTCTCCGTATGCCTTTTTCATAAATTTTCTAGTCTTAGACACATGTTTCAATCCCATTGGACCATATTTTACAATCCTATTAGACCACGTGTTACAATCTCATTGTACCACGTTTTACAATTCTATTAGACCATGAATTACAATTCTATTGGACCATATGTTGCAATTTTTATTAGACACACACAAGCTTTAATCTTATTGGTCACACATGCTTTAATCCAATTGGTCCATGTGTTAACTTTAGACAAATTGCATATTAGTCCTTCTTCTTCTTTCTTTAATTCCCATATTGGCCTATGATCTTATCAATTAATTTCATTACCTTATGCCTTATTTTTCTAGTGGCATAAATTTCGTGCAATGTGGTTAATTATATTGGGAGTTATACCAAAAAAACTACAGACTTTTCGAAAATAAAGACAGCAGCCAAAACTCAACTTCAAACCATAATTCAAAAATATTAGAGGTAGAATCAAATTTTGGTTCCTTATCAACGTTTTACACCTATGTTTCTAGTTTAATCTCCAATTGGAATGATCCAATTTGGAGGTCTATAGGCCAAGATATGGCCAAATTACAGAAGACTTTTCAGTGAAACTTATCCATTCAGCGAGGTACACATTTCAAATAAACTAACTTCGATTTTATCATGCAAAAGCAACATAAAAACACATCCAATTTAACCAACAACATCCCATCTACTTATGGAATACTTCTTTTTATCAATTACTCTCACATCACGCTTGTAAATCCAAGCAAACATATAAAAAATTCCCATATATATTTCACGTCTAAGTATGTGTGTCCATGTCGAAACTAACAAATTACCCATTTACTCATGTCTTTTACATTAAATACCATTATGTCTCTTACTATACTTAGATGCACTTAATTCGTTATGTTCACTTCTTAATACACCTTAAACATGCTATAATAGTTCCAGGATATATGTTGGGCCTTACAATTATGGTTTGATCTTCATTCTCAATTTTAGCCCTAATACTTATAAAACAAAAATGGTCCAATTAAAATTATCAATGTAAACTTTCACTTATGTACTTTCTGTCATCTTCTAGGTATAAAAACACTACTTTTGATATAAACATAAGTGATTTCTTCTTATACTCACTTTAAAGTTATTTTTATAATAAAGTAGCAATTATTTCATCAATCAATTCTCTTTGTACCTTGTCACCCGTAACTAATAGTATTGCACGGTGCATTGTAATGTGCATCTTTGACAGTATCTCTTCCTTCTTTGACACTCCCAAATTCTTTAACAAATTTTCTTCTTCTTTTAATATTGTTATACATTATTGTTGAATAAGAATTACCCTCATTTTCACCTTTTACATAGTGACATTATTCGATCTATTGAATTTCTTAATATCTAACTTGTAAAGAGACATCTTGACAGTAAAACTTATGCTTTAATACCAATTATTGTGATACCAATTGTTTTGCTACCAATTTTCGCACAAATAAAAGCAATATAAGAAGAAAATAAATGAAGCAAAAATATAATTTATGGGATTCAACCAATATGTAACTTATGTCCACAAGCAAGGTGGTAAATATATTTTATTACCGTGAGAAAAATTATAGAAGGAGAAGTATGACAACAGCCTTTTTAATCTCCCAACGGTTCTCCCTTACAAAGCACTTATCAAGTTATTTATGATATATAGCTACATGTAAAAAGTTTTAAGTATAGTGAAACTTTAATTCCACGTATGCCTAACGATATTGATCGCCTGTCCTAAAAAATCGTATTATATTACGTGTTTGACTCGTATCTCAGACTTAATATTGATGCTGGTTTACTTGAAAATTTCTCCAACTAGAAGGAGGCTGATGCAAGTCTCATATCTTTGTCTGACATCGATTAACTTTTTTTTTTAATCAGAACATCGATTAACTTTTGAAATTCATTATTTACTAAGATTTTGAAGTGTATCTCACTCCACGTATGTGTGTATCTGAGATGTGTTCGAAGAAATAAATATTGAAAAAGTAAAAAATGTGCAATTTTATTTATTTTGAAAATATTTTATTATTTTTAGTATATTAACATTTTATAATATTAAAAATTACAAAAATTGACTCATATTAAATATTTCAAATTATTAAACAGAAATGACATGTAATTTACTATTGTACGTATTGAAAAGTACGAATGACCATTTTAATTAAAATTTAATAGTAATTTATTTAAATAATTTGATAAAAATTCAATAAAAATTTGATTTGAGAATATTTAATATTACAAAATATTTTGAAGTATTAAAATAATAGATATTTTAAACCAATAAAATTTATAAGAAAATACATATCTTTTGTATTAGTATTCATAAAATCAATAAAAGAAACATATTTCCAAAATCACATCGTTAGTTTGTGGTGTTTTAAAATGAAACTAAAACATGAGTAAAAGAAAAGTCGTTAAAATTCTTAAATCCACCAATCACTAAAGAACTTAAAGGTAAAATGAAGGATTTGATAATTTATGGCAGATCATATGATATGTTGCGAACTATACCTTATAATTTTATAAGGTAAAAGATATAAATTTTTTCAATATAAATATAATTAAGACGTAAATTAATCAAATGATAATAAACTTAACTCAATTTAATTTAATTTAATAATTTAAAATAGTTATAAACTGAAAAATATTCCGGCTTCGAGTTTCAGTGAAAAGATTCCTCAATCTGCGACACTGCAACTCCCATCACGAGACGAACAAAAGGTACCAAGTTGCATCATTAGTCGACAAATAGAAAGGACTGGGAATTTACCTCATTTTCATTCCCGCAAGATCCATACTGGAGACTTTCATATCACACTGATTAGGTCCGATATTTTGTTCTTGTCTAGATGGGTTGACAAAGAAATAGAACTGTAATTTTGGTTTGAACATTACTCAAGATAAACATGAGCTGCCTGCCGCAGAAGTGGAGAATAATCAATCATTTCATTGATAAGAAAGAATAGCTATTGATGTATTGTGTCACTTCCTGTCGGGACTCCCAACGCGCCGTTTGATGCAATGGCCATACTCTGCTGATAGTTCTTCGTCGTTTTATGGAATGTGCTTCTGATAGACCTGGACAGCTACTTACATGGTGTGAGGTCCAGTCCGACCCAGTTCTGTGAGCTCCATTAGAAGAAGAGCGGCAAATGGAAGACTCGCATAGGCCATACCGTAGTGGACGGATGGTCCCAAGCTAGTGCTATCCAACTTGGCATTTAGGTTATGTTCAACGACTCACCCACTGGGGCTGGGGGTATTGGTTATCTGGCGTAGCGGCGTTGTCCAAGACAAACTGTATAACAAAGATGAGTCATCAAATTGCATGAATAAACATAGTGTGCTATGTTATTTTCCAGAGAGACGGACAGTTAATTTTAAATTGTAAACCGAATGCAATATTGCAGTTGTAGTTCCGTCTACTAAGGGTAGTTATGCAATTACGTTAATTCGTAATTAATATAATAATTTGTAAATGCAGTGCCTGTAATTATAAATTTTAACATGTACTCTTAAATATTCGTTCATCAAAGCACATTATCCTTAAGCCAATTCGAAGTGTCCATTACATCATTCAACATGCTACTTTAAACTTAACAATTGATAAAGTTCCGCTTAATAGCTAGTGGTTCGATATTGAGAAATGGGTCATTTAATAACTAGATCTAATTGATTTCATTTTTATTTTTTGTTATAATTTTAGCTTTTATTTTTATTTTAAAAAATAAAATTCTTTCGGTTATTAAATTGATGTAATTATATTTTTATTATTAATAATAATTCATATTAGATAAAATTTAAAGATGAATTAATCTTATTAATTAATTAATTAATTAATTTTAATCTCTTAAATAATATTTATTAATAAATTATCAATAAAATATAATAACATAATAATTTTTTATTCATTAAAATAAATTTTATTTTTAATTTATATATTTGAAATTTAAATTATTTTATTAAGTAATTATTAAATTAAAATAAAATTAAAATAAATTGTGGAAATTAAAATAAATTAAGTTATTCATAAATTTTATTAGTGATTTAATAACAAAAATATTAAATAATATATATTTAGTTGATGATAAATCATATTATAACAAAAGTACCATAAACGAAAAATAAATTTTTTTTATAATTTTTATAATTTACTAAAATTAGAAAAACTAAAACTAAAACTAAAAATAAAAATAAAACTCAAATAAATAGACTTTTTTTTTTACTTAATTTGAAAATAAAAATTGAAAACTAAAAATCAAAGTGAAAGCAAACATGCCAAGTTATCATTTACTTTCACTTATGTTTTTTTATTTTATTTTATATTTAATTTTTAATTTTTAAATAAAAATAAAAACATGTTATAGTTTATTCCTCATGATAATTAAATATTAAATAAAACTTAGAGGATAAATTAATTAAGTAAATGGATTTTATTTTAATCTCTTATACAATATTTATTGGCAAATATTAATAAATTTTATTATTTTTGTTTAAATACATAATAAAAATATGTAAACTTTATTTATAATCTAATATTTGTTTATTAGTTATATTTTATAAACTAATTTGGAAATTATTTATTTTTAAGCATATTTTAAATTCAATTTATTAAATAATATAAAATTTTTCCTTAAAATAGTTTATTTTAATTTTTAATTATAAAATTAAACTGAATTATGAAACTATATTAGTAATGTTTCTTATTAATTAATAATAAATAAGATTATTGTAAAAAATTAAATAGAAAGTAGAAATAAATTTTTATTATTTCCATAAATTATAAAAACTAAACAAAGCAAAACAGAAATCAAAACTAATAAGTTTTTCATTAAATTTAAAAATAGAAACAGAAAATTAAAAATTAAAATAAAACCAAAGAGACCTTGAACATTTTAATTGTGGATAATTAAATATATTATCCACAATTATTATATTATTGAAGATATTATTGCCAGACAAGAACATAATAGGAAGGCTATCGTTTTTTAAATCCAATTCACTTATTTATTTTACATACTTCACAACGCCCTTTAAGAGCAAAACATATCAATTAGGTTAAAATGTCATTTTGTGGTGGGCTATAAACCCAATAGATAGACTTAGACAAGATTGGAGAATGAACCCAAGGCCCTAAAACATAATTATTAATATAAGGTCCCTCTCATAAATGGCTTAAATGTCACATACTCATAATTAAGATATTAATTATCATTAGATTTTGTGTTAGTCTACATTAATAAATAGGGTTAATTACCAAAAAAAAATTCAAACTTTGTCAAGTTTTCAATTATAGTCTGAACTTTAAAAAATAGCAATAAAATACCCAAATTTTTATTTTTTTTTCAATTCTAGCCTAAACTTCAAAAGGTGACAATAAAATATTCAAACTTTCAGTTTTCTTCAATTCTAGCCTGACATTATTATCTGTTCTCCCGATGCTCTCAGCTCTTAGCCCTTTGTTTTCTGTTTGTTTTACTGACGCCCTAAACTACTCTCGCGTTACATCATACTATACTAGTAAGCTCTTCATTTTTAGTTCATTCTCCTGATGCCCTTAGTGTGAAGGTGTCGGGGTTGTGTAATCTGAAAATCGAAAGATGAGAGCGTCTAGAAAATAAACTAAAAACGAAAGGAAAAATTAAAATCAAAGCGTAAGGTCGTCGGGGCTGCGTAATATGATTTAGGTCACTTTAAAACAACAATGTCATTTTAATTATTTGATTAAACGACATCGTTTCATTAATTTTCATTTGTTGTGTTAATTTTGGCTGACGTGTACTAATAGTTAAGATTTCTGAAACAAGTGACAACTCACATCAACAAACTTAACGAAAACACTAACGTCAGGCTAGAATTAAAAAAAATTAAAAATTTGAACATTTTATTGATACTTTTTGAAGTTCGGGCTAAAATTAAAAAATTGAAAGTTTGGGCATTTTTATCACTTTTTAAAGCTCAGGCTATAATTAAAAAATTGACAAAAGTTTAGCCTTTTTTGGGTAATTAATCCCAATAAATATAACATTTTTTCATTTGGATTGTATATACTATAATGCTTCAACAACAATATGCATAGTCAAGCTAATCATACACATCCAACAAACTGATGAGATGTATAGATCGTACATAATTAGGTGCTACTAATCTGGAAACATAGCAATATAAATATGGATTCAATTGAATAAATATAATCAATTTGTCACTCATTAGGAATATAGAATTACAAAATGTCATAAATAGTGACAAACATCTATAAAATGTTTGTATTATACAAAATTCTAGAAATCCTCATAAACATACGTAGAATGGAAACTCCTATCGAAACAAAACAAGCTCCTAACATTCCTATATGAGAGGCATGTGCTTGAAAAACACAAATAAATAAGCTTTGAAATAGTTGGTCTGTTAATATACTACTTGAAAGTGTGTGTTCGATAGTAACGAGAGATTGTAACTTTTTCTTTAACAAAGTAGAACTTAATGTTAGTATGCTTGGAGCAAGAAGTACTCCTAGTGTTTTTTTTTAAATGATAAAATTGCATAATTGTCATAATACAATTTCAATGATCTCAAAGTGGAGTACATAACTCTTAATGCTAAAATGAAATTCTGCAGCCATGTTGAATTACAAGTAGCCTCATAACACGCTATATGCTTTGCATCCAAGTCGAAGAAGTTGCAAGTGTCTATTTGACATTTTTTCTATGAAACAACTCTTCCTGCCATCATAAAGATGTGTCGGGCAGTGAATTTCTTATCGTTCACTTAACCTACATAATGAGAATCACTAAAATCAACTACTTTAAGATTGTCAGTATGTCGATATGTTAACATAAGATCTTTGATATCTTGAAAATACCTTAAGACTTTTTTAGTCGCTTTCTAATTGCTTTGACCAAGATAGCTTAAGAATCTACCATTCACAACAGCCATAAAGACAATATTAAGACAAATTATAATTAAGCATATATCAGATAAGGGACTATTTTCATTTGATCTCTCTCAATATTATTTTGAGTACATTGGGCCTTAGAAAACTTGTCACCCTCCACAACTAGTGTCTTTACAGAAGAACAATACTACATATTAAACATCTTGAAGATAAAATTAATGTAGGTACTTTAAGATAATATGATAACACCATTACCCCTATAATGGATAATCTGTATACCCAAAAGATACGATGCTTTATTGAGATCCTTCATGTTGAAATGACCAAACAATAGTTATTTTTGTCTCAATTAACATATCAATGTCATTAAGAACGAATATGGTATCATTGACATATAAACCAAAAATTTGTTCTTGCTCCTACTGATTATCATATATATACAATGATCAATAATATTTTCCTTTAAGTTGTTAGTGGTGACAATTTCTTCAAACTTGAGATGTCGTTGCCTTGAAGTTATTTTCAACATGTAGATTGACTTTTCGAGCTTACAATTCATTTTTTCCCAACTACCTCAAAACTATAGTTTGTTTACAAATCATGTTGTTTTAACCTGTAGTTCTTACATCCATTTGATTAAACTTTAGGTCAAAATGGGAAACAATTGCCATAATGATTCATAGAGTCCTTAGTTGAAACAGGAGAAGTCACTTTTTGTTGGCTATAGCCGTTAGCTACTAGTATTGCTTTATAACTCTTAACCTGACCTTTGGCAAATCACTTGGTCTTAAATATCGATTTGCATCCAATAGACCTACAACCTTTTAATAATTGTACTAAGCTCCACACTTCATTTTGTTGCACACAATTCATCTTATCATTTATATCATTCATTCAAAAGAATTGGATTTGAGGACTAGAGATGACTTCCATATTTATAGTTGGATTTGAGGTATTATCAATATCATATTTAAGCTCTTACAAGTGTACAATATAATTACCAAAGATTGCTCATCTACAAACCTTTTTTTTATCTCCATGAAAATACATCTTCTATGAATACATTTGGAGCTTCTTATCCTACTTGCTTAATGCGTGCATCTTGAATGACTTTTGGGTTCTAGTAAACTATAAGGCTAGTTGTTGGAGTAGAAATCACAGACAAATAGACAATGATTGGATTTTTTAATCACAGTTTTCTAAAGTCGTTGGCTTGTACTAGTGTCATGTTCAAAATAGATATTTCAATCTAATTCATTAACATAGTGGTCTGTAATGGATAGTAGAATATAAAGCCTTTTGATCCTATAGTAACCAATACAATAGCCACTGAAGATTTTGAATCAAATTTCTTATATTGCAGATTCTATGATCTCACTTCTATTTTATAACTCCAAACATGAAAGTGATTCAAAGTGAGTGACCACAACTCATAAACAGTCTTGTGAATAGACTTACTTGGCACTTAATTCAAAACATAAATTGCAGTTCTCAAAGTATCATTGCATAAGAACTTTAGCAAGGAAGAGTTCATTAACATACATCGTCCTATGTCAAGAAATGTGCGATTTCTTACATCGCCCTATGTCAAGAAATGTGTGATTTCTTCTTTCCGCAACTTTATTTTTGTGAATTATGTCGGTCATTGCGTATTGGGTGTCAATGCCACACACATGTAGGTTCCTTGCAAAAGGTCTAGGATTGTATCTCGTCTTATTATATCTACTATACTACTCACCGCCTTTGTTAGAAGCTACCACTTCGATTTTTTCCTTGTTAAATCCTCTTTTACTTTTAAGGCTTCCAAAGAATCTGATTTCTTACGAAGGAGATCAACAAAACCATACTAAAAATAATCGTCCATCAAAGTGATAAAGAACTTGTGGCCGGGCATAGCTAGAGGAGTAAAGGGCTTTAAAATACTGATATAGATACTCAAGTAGTTTTTTGAAGTTATCAACTTTAGTGTTTCTAATATTGATAGTCATTTCCCTTTATTCAGTTAATGCAAGTGTCAAAGTACAAAAAGTCAAGATCCTATGGGATTTCATAATTTATTATTCATTTCATTTTTTGTCTAGAAATATGGAATAATTGCTTGTGCTACAAAATGGAAGGTTTGTCATTCAACTTTTTTTTTTTGTGATAGCAACATTTTTAAAAGAAGTAAGAAGAGACACAGACATTAAATTAAACTTGTAAATGTTACAGCATAAAATTCTATTTTCAATGAAAATAGAGCCACGATACAAAGTTATCTTTCCAATTAAAAAAAAACTTTAACTAGTCTTGTGAAAAATAGATACTAAAATTAAATTCCTCTAGTTGAGTTCGTATAACTCCAAAAAAGGTCCTATGATAAGCTATAATTTGATTGTCCAAAAAGTTTAACTTTGGTTCTTGTAATGTCACCCATATATACATGTTGCTTCATACTATTTTATTTTTTTCTGTTTGTCATCTCCTATAAGAAATTTGTAACAATAATTATAGCACTAATGTCTAACCACCAAGTATTAGAAGGTACATCAACAATATTGAGATCTAAACAAACTTTCATAAAAAGATGACCTTTCTTTTATAATCTAGGCTTAAGCTTCCTACAATCTGCCTTTTTGTACTCAAACTTTTGGCAATGATTGCATTTTCTTGTGAACCCCTCATTCTTGAGAACACTGGAAGCTAAAGTCGTTATTTGCCCATTCCCTTTCTTGTTTGTTTTTTGTTTCTTGAAAGGCTTATTGTTATTGATATTCTTTGGGGGAGGCAAAAAGGATTCATTGGCTATGATCTCTGACGACTACATTATATACTTGTAAGAACATGAGTATTATATTGAGGACACCTCAAAGCCAACTGCCTACAAGGAAGACTCCTTTAGTCTTCTGTCCTATTTTTGAATAGATGATATAAATGATGAGATAAACTTTATGTTACAAAATGAAGTGAGGAGTTTGGTACAATTTTAAAAAGAAAATTATTTTAATAGATACTGAAATTAAATTCCTCTAATTAAGGGCATGTATGCAACTTCATGTAACTCCAAAAAAAGTCTTGTGATAAGCTATAATTTGATTGTCCAAAAAGTTCAACTTTGGTTCTCTATTTCCTATGTATACATGTTGCTTCACACTAATTTACTTCTTTATGTTTGCCATTTCTTACAAAGAATTGGTAACATGAATTGTAACACCGATGTCTAACTATCAAATGTTAGAACGTACATCAACATTATTGGATTCTAAATAAACCTTCATCAAAAGATATACATTTCTTTTATGTTCTATCTACCTTCTTGTGCTTAAAATTCTGGCAGTAATTGCCTTTTTTTTAACCCCTCATTCTCGAGAGCTTTGGAAGCTAAAGTTGTTACTCGCCCATGCCCTTTATTGCCCATATTTTGTTTCTTGAAAGGCTTGTTGTTATTGATATTCTTTGGTTAAGGGAAAAAGGATCTATTGACTAATAATCTCTGACGATTACATTATATACATGCAAAAAAATGATTATGACATTGGGGATACCTCATATCCAACTACCTACAAGGAAGCCACCTATAGTCTTCAATAGAAAATTTGAATAGATGTTATAAATGATGAGATGAACTCTATGTCATAAAATAAAGTGTGGAGTTCGGTATAACTTCAAAAAGGAAACTAACTAGTTCTCCAAAAAATAGATACTGAAATTAAATTCCTCTAATTGAGGGTATGTATGCAACTTCACGTAACTCTAAAAAGGCGATAAGTTATAATTTGATTATCACAAAAGTTCAACTTTGGTTCTTGTACCATCTCCCATATATACATGTTACTTAATTCTAGTTTACTTCTTTCCGTTTGTCATCTCCTACAAGGAATTTGTATAATGAATTGTTACATCAGTGTTTGACTACCAAGTATTAGAATAAATTTCAATAGTATTGAGTTATAAGCAAACCTTAATTGAAAGAATACCTTTCCTTTATAATCTGTCCTTAAGCTTCTTTTAATCTGCCTTCTTGTGCTCTAACATCTTACAATAATGCATTTTCTTTTGAACCCTTCAATTTTTTAGAGCATTGGAAGCTAAAATTGCTACTTGCCCGTTCCTTTTATTGCCCATATTATGTTTCTTGAAAGGCTTGTTATTATTGATATTCTTTGGTGGAGGCAAAGGATTCGTTGACCAATAATCTCTAACTACTACATTGTATACTCGCAAGAACATGAGTATGACATTAAAGACACCTCATATCCAACTACTTACAAGGAAGCCACCTTTAGTCTTCAATCCAAGTTTTTGATAGATGATATGAATGATGAGATGAACTGTATGTCACAAAATGAAGTGTGGAGTTTCGTGTACTTACCAAAATGTTGTAAGCCCATTGGTTGCAATTAAAATTTTAAAATCGAGCATGACACCAAAGTAAAGTGGACAGATATGAAGCAAGGCTAGTAACTAAAGATTATAGCCAATGAGAAGGTATTGATTTCAAAAAAGCCTTATCTCCTATTTTCACTAAGGACTTGTTACAATTGATCGTGGTAATTATAGCTCATTTTGACTTAGAGCTTCATCAAATGAATGTGAAAGTGACTTTAAGTATAAGCTTAAGGGATGATGTCTACATAGTTCAACCTATTGGCTTTGAAATAGTGGAGAAAAAAAATATTTTTTGTAGGCTCCAAAAGTCAATTTATGGGGGTTATGGTCTTCATTTCAAGGCCGCCAAAATTTTATTGTGCCTACAATTGTATCTTTCTCTAGGAGTACGTCTTGTTCCAAGAATATTAACATTAAACTTTACTTTGTCATAGAGAAAGTTGCGGAGCCTCTCGTTACTATTAAGCATATTCTTTCAAGTAGCATGTTGGCAGATCCACTAACTAAAGGCTTATCTATCTGTGTTTCAAGAGCATGTCTCTCTTATGAGATTATTAGGAGGCCTATACATCTTATCAGTGTTTTGGTTGTGTATGATCATTTTGATTATGCATATTATTATAGAAACATTATAATATGATTCTGCAATCCAAATGGTAAAATGTTAAATTTATTAATTTAACACTATGTGGCTTTATAGTTTTTTGGCTAAGAAATTGTTATTAGTTAAGACTTGATGGGAGGACTATTGTGGATACAGAGTACAGTACCTATATCCAAACATTCTGTTGTTTTTTGTTACTTAGACTTTGTGCTCGTCTTCTCTATCTGTATAGGTCAACATTGAGGATTAGCATCTTAAAAAAAAGGAAAATTGAACTCTTGATGTCTTGCAATCAATATGCTCATGTTACCAGCTTGATGTTGCCTTTTTGAACTGCTCCTTTTGTTCATTATTTAGGTGCAATGTGCAGATGTCGAACTTGAGAAGAAAATAGATGAAAAGGTCGAGCAATTCATAAGTTGGGTTGACAAACACCCCAATACAAAAAGTCAGGTATGATGTTCCTGAAGACTATTGATGCTTGGATCTCAATTTTTATCACTTCTGGTTTATCGTTTATTACATTTTCAGGCCTATAGCTGTAGAAAAAGTATTTGGACGATAAAAGTGAACAGTTAATTGGAAAGCTTGTTGAATTTCAGGCGTTCTGTCACCATACATTTATTTAAGAGTCAAGCATGAAAGGGCAGTTTCTGCGCACAGTCTATGTTACAAGCTTTGTCATGATCATCATTTTCCTGATAAAGACTATATCATGATTGCTTTAATCTACTTATAAGTCTAAACTGTAAGAGATCTAGAAGGGGGGGTTGAATAGATCCTTAATCTTTTTGTAATTTTCTACAATAAACTCAGAAGTTAAT
>JAOSBM010000204.1:22940667-22954005 GCA_027568955.1 Erythroxylum tenue | reverse complement strand
CATAAAATAAAATAAAATTTATTAAATAATTAATACCAATATTTTTATATAATTAATAATAAAATAATAAACCTCCTGCAACAACATTTTAATATAAGAGGTATAAAAGTCATTTATTATATATTTCATTTTATTCCATTTATCTTCTAAACAATATTTCACTACGTTACATTATGAACCCTTCCATCTTTCCCAAACAACTTTTTACTATATTATATTTCATTCTATTATAAACTATTCCATTTACTTCCATTCTATTACATTCCATTCTATTAATTAACATCCGACCAAACAGGACCTAACACTCCCACGAATCTCGTTTCTCCACACTCTGCCCTAATTCCTCACCTTGTAAGAAACTCACTTTGTATTTTTCCTTCAGTGAATCTCGTTTCTCACTCCTATTCTGCGTTTCTTGTTTGGATTCGGATTTTTAGTGTCCAAGTTCCACCTTGTTCAACAGACCACTCACTTTGTATTTTTCCAAGAGGAGGGACAAGAACCTGGGATTTTGAAGGAAGCCCTCAATAGCATTTGGATTTTTGAGGTAAAAACATATTAACTAATTCTCGTTGAAATTGTGAAGCTTGCATCTTTGGCATTCTTTGTAAATGTAATTAGTGTACCCAAGCAAGATTCAAGATAGATTAACAGAATTCTTTTATTACTAGTTCCACTTTATAGAATATTTTAGGCCTACCCAAGAGCTTGATCAAACAACTTCTTAGTTCTGTTAGATGGTATTTTTAGATACCAATTAAAAGGAAAATTCATTCCCTCGTCCTATCGTTAGTTTTTCATTGTCAAATGCACAATCATGTTTTTTTTTAAAAAACTTTTGTTGGACAGTTGTTTGGAGTCCTGACAGTTTGACTAAAAGAATGCTTTCTCAGGTAAAGATCAGGGTAGTTAATAGTGGAAAATTTTATTTTCCAATAGCCATGGATGAGTTGGATGTTTACTGACAGAAATAATTAGAAAATGCTTGTAAGCAGTGCATATTTGCTAAGTTTTTTCTTAGATAAATGAGACTTGTTATTGGTCTAAAACATTGTGGAGGCCCGCGACTTATTATGTAAGTTCTCAGAAATATTTGGTGAAGCTGCTCTTTTCTTTGTTACCTTGGAATGAAGTGGTAACCAGATAATTAATTATGCTTTTGCTTTGATTTATCTTTCTGAAGGTGTCAAATTGTGGTATGAATGATGCAATTGGACCTGTTCATATAAAATCGGCTTTAAAGTTCAGCAATGCAATTGCAAATTGATGCAGAAGTATGTATTTTGAGTTGTTTTTTTTTCTTTTTACCATATAGCATAGGGGTGATAATTCCTTTGCAAATTTGGAATTTGTTTTGTTGATTCTTGTAGGTGGTGAAAATCCTTAGAGAGGCATAAGATCGTGTAAAATTTCTTTTGAAGAAGGTTGGTACGGATTAACCTGTATGTCATTTGCTTTATGCATATGCACTATCATATGAACATATGTTGATAAATTCATTCTCGCTAGTGCCCTAAAATTGTCATATGCTCTTCCTCACCACCGCTCTCATTCTCGCTAGGAGTCTGGATCTTCTGTTCAATATTACCCTGTCGTATTTTGTCCATTTGAATCTTAATCATTTATTTATGCGGGGCCCACATAAATAGATGACTAAGAATTAATGAACAGAATAGGACAGAGTAATATTGGACAGAAGATCCTAGCTCTCTCGTGCCCTAAAATAGTCATATGCTCCTCTTTCATGTTCTCTTAGCCTCCGCCACTATTTGCTGCTATAACTTCCCTCCTAATTCCAGTTATGTCTCCACCTTTTACTCTTCCTACAGTTGCATAAACTCTATAGTAACTTTTCCTTTTTATCTTTTACTTTCTCTCGATTTCAATCATTAGAAACAACATATTTCTGGAGTTCCCAATGAAATGGCATGGCTCCACAGTCCACACTGTAATAAGTACCTTGATGAAGCAAGAGCCAGTCTTTGACGCCAGCTTAATTTTACCTCTTCCTTCATAAGATGTTCTTTTGATGTAGATTCTTTTACAGATGATGAGATATTTGAAACAGTGTATGAAAATCTTTTAGAAGTTACAGTGTTTAAGCAAACCGAGGGTGCTCTTACTCAGAATTTCCTACTTTCAACTATAAATATCTGAGAATCTTGAGATTCAAAAAGATACAAGAGATGTCTAAGATTTGCAATTTGAGCTAACGTTGCATGATAATTTGACTACTCTAATATACGAAAAATGTCATTCGGACATAAAGCTATAAATGTTAACTCACTAACTGCTATTTCATCTTTTACAAATACAGTAGAACCTCTTTAAATTGATATTCGGTAAATTAATAAACTCTCTAAGATAATATTTTTCTCCGGTTCCGATTTGGGTCAGTTAAAATTTTTACAAATTTTGATAAGATAATAAGATAATATATTTTCAAAATACCCCTATGTAAATGTAGGGTTCTATTAATATCATAAATTAATAATTATATAAACTTACACAAATATAACTAAGATAATTTAGTGAAATATGATTCTAGTATTGCTTATTTTTTCTTAAAATTTAAGTCTAGTTGGAGCTTATCTCTAACTTTCAAATAAAACTGTTCTTCAAGTCACAATTACAAATCTTTTTGAGTGCATGTCGAATGATCTCTCTTGTACTCACATAATTCTTTGCATATTTGATTCATCATTGTTGATTTCGTGACATCTTTTAGATGAGGATCTATTGTTGGGTGTGGTTTCAAGAAATTTTCTATCTTGTTTATAAAGTATTTTCTATGTCCATCATAGTACATATGTACATTGAATGTTTTTAGTAAAAATGCAATGAATAATACTTAATTGTTAAGAAACAACGAACATTATTTATTAGTTTTCATTAATATTATGTACAATGAATCTATGTTTTAGATTCATTCAATTAATATGAAACATGAATTTTTCTAAGATACAATGCTTTTTGATATAATCAAAATTTAACTTCAATCAATTACAAAAATCTCTTTAAATTAATAAATATTAATTTATCGATTAATTAATATCTCTATAAAATAATAAATATCATGATCCCAACAATATTAATTTATAGAGGTTTTACTGTACATGTCAGTAAGGCATGGAAGAGAACAACCATACTTTTTTTTATTGCAAATATTAACTCCCAAATTGTTTTGGCTCGTTACTAACTTTCAAATTGTCAAAACCAAATGTTTGTTGTATTTATCAATTAAAATACATTTTTAATTAATTAATACAATTATTAATAAAATGTAACAATATCATTAAATGCAATAATTGAAATTGAGAAATAAAAGTAAAAAAGAGTATCATAAGTAAATTAGTGATGTGCATTGAAGGTGGAATATTAGCAGTAAAATTTTGATTTTCTTGTTTATGCATGAATGGCCTAAAATGAAAAATTCAAATCATTACAATATTACTGGCCTAAAATGAAAATTCAAATCATTACAATATTACTAACATATTACAAATACTACCTGAGAATGTGGTCCAGACATAGAATGATGATGAGTGTAAACTATACTTGTGTTATCCATAGAAACACCAAGTGACTGCATTTGCTATGTGCCATAACTAAGTGATCCAGACATAGAAAATTCAAATCATTAGAAGATTACTAACAAATTACAAAAAGATAATATTACAAATACTACTTGAGAATATTGTCTAAAGTCTCCAAACATAGAATGATAATGAGTGTAGACCATACTTGAGTTATCCATAGAAACACTAAGTGGCTACATTTGTTATGTGTCATAACACAAAAAAAGTGGAAAAAATGTTAAAAAAGTAAAACAACATATGTGACATTTTAAATTACTTAAAGCTAACCTAAACTCGATGTAATATTGAAAGTGGTATGGTGGACATACTAGAGGTATTTTGATAATTTTCTTCGAAATCTTGAATAGAATATTTAAACCAAAAAAACTTGAAATTAAGATAATATAAATAGTATGCATTAAAAAGTTCTAAACATAAAATCAACAAAAATAAAACATGAGTATTGAAAAGGGGTATGGGTGTTGAAGCTGTCATATTTATTGAAGCCTTGCATTTTTTAACATACTTTCTTTTCCTTCAACTTTTTCTAAGCCACCCTTCAATCTTTTACCTGATGTAGGTTTAGTCTTTATTTTGACACCTCTAATCCTATTCCTTTCACCAAAATTAATCTCATATTGATTGAAGAGATTCATTTTAGGATTTGAGCATTGGGTCAACTCTTCATCTTGTGACATTAGGTTCTCTTCATCAACTAATTTGTCATCTTGCAACATCTCATTAACCATCTTCAACATGTTAAGAAGACGATCTTTCACAATTTTACAAGTATCTCTCCTCTCTGTTGCTTTTGAAACCAATCGCATGGTTAATGCACACAATTTTTTGTACCTCATACTTGACAACATTTTAGAACTAATTCATTCTTATTGATAATGGAGCTTTTACTATCAAGGTACTATGTTTTTGTTTTTCGTGTCTATCTTTTCAAATTATATTGACTTGGTATTCTCAAAATATTTTTCAAGGTAAAAACCTTCAAACTATGGGAACATAAAATGCTAGCAAACTCAAAGTTCCGACAACTACTATGGACTTCATCATTTGATGAATCATAAGTGACCATATGAAAGTAACTCTTCCCTACAAAAGTGATCTCATATTTTTTAATTGTACCATCTTCACCACAAAGATGAAAACTAGAATCATGAGAATTATTCCATTGATCTTAAAAACATTTAAATACTTCAGGTTTATAAACACTAGCTTATGCTTTAAAATTTAAACAGGTGCTGACAATGTTGGAGTGCTTACATTAGTTCTAAAATCAACTTTCAACTCATCAAATTGACGATCATCAATAAGCCTCTGAAAGTGATTAAACAATTGTAAAAAGTTATGCTGATAACTCACATATCTTTTTATAATGCTATTCATGCTCTCACTTCTTTGCGTGGTGGTCATGTCTGCACAAAATATTTGGTGTCCATAAACCAAAAACCATATTTCTTTTATATGAAACATATGTTGCAACCAATCATTATTTTGAAGTTCATATTTTTGCAGCATATCATTCCATGCAAATCTTCTTCTTCTTCTTTAAAGCCATATATGCATGAGCTAAAATCCCGAGAAAATTTTTTAAACTTAGAAAAAACATAGCTCAAATGGATTGCAGTGTTTTGATAAATGTGCCAGATATAAAGTCGATGATAAGTTTCAGGCCATCTTGAAGCTAATGCCTTTGCCATCGTCACATCCTAATCAATAAGAATAGTTGTAGGCTTTTTTTCTCAGACATGGTTGTAGTAAATGTGTCGAACAACCACTCAAATGTAAGAGCAGTCTCATTGTACAGTAGTACAACACCAAAAACTGCAGTTTACTTGTGATAGTTTACACCTACAAACAAAGCAAGTGGACGACACTTACCATTTTTCTTGTAAGTAATATCAAAGAAAACAACATCACCAAAATATAAGTAATCATTTCTTATCTTTACGTCTGATCAAAATATGTTAGTTATCAAATCATCTTCATCCACTTGAATTGCATAAAAGAAATTAGGATTTTCAAATTGCATTTTATGAAAATATTCTAACACACCACCTGTATCCCCCTTTTTCATATCTCTTGTCCTTTTGAATCTTAAATAATTCTTATAATCTTTCGGAATAAAGCCAAGATTATCTCTCCCTCCTGTTTGTCTCACCATAAGATCATAGAATGCTTTTGGTGTAATTCCTACATCATTAGTCATTTAAATTTGCATTGCTGCAGCAGAGGGTATCTTTTTGTGACTTCTATGTAAATGTGTTTTATTAAGACTTGAAAGATAGTGATTGTGATCCTTAACAAATTGAATTACTTGAAACTTTCCATTTTTCATACTATTAACTTTCATTTTTGCCTCACAACCAAATCTTGTTTCTACACTTGGAGCTCTTACATACACATCTCTTTTATCATACATCCTTTTACCTTTAGCACTACAACATAAAAGTCTGTTAATCAACTTAGCATATTTATCTTTGTGACTTTTGATCCTTCTTATTCCAAAGCCAACATGCTTGGCATGCATTAAATAATATTGATAAGCTTGTTCTTTCGTCTCAAACTCCATGTCAATTTTCGATATTAATTCTCTTGGACAAATGAGTGGTCTTTGTTCAAACTCTTCTCAAATTCGGATGCATCAAATCGATTGACTCGATAGTACTACTCTCATTGCCAATGCTAATTTCATTATTCTTATGTTGCTCCTTAATTTCATATTCTAATTGACGGTATAGGGTAGATCTACCTTCCATCATTTTGTTTGATACTAAATTCGATACCTCTCAAATTCACAAACGACGCATCATTATGACTTTGTTTTCTGATAAAATCATTAACAAAAACTCACGAAAAAAGGGAAATATTTGGGTTGATTTGTATGCATAAGGTACGAATACTCCTTAATAAAAGAATACGATGTAGAATGTTAGCTTTCCAACGTTTCAATAAATATAAAATACAAAGCAATATTCTTCTATATGTATTCTATGAACTGAACTCAACAATAGCAAAAACCCCAAAAACGAAAGAGTTGAGAAATATAAAAGAGAGATTGTTTCGGGAGTAGCTTCTCGAGATTGGCAAGATATTGCTTATTCAATTTGTTAAGTGACCGTTTTACCACAATAGCTTAAGCTGTTGTGTGAGGCCAACTTAATTGGTTTTATATATTCTCTAACATACCCCCTCAAGTGAAAGCCCTTTGGGCTTGAAACTTGCACAGGCCCACTCTATCTTGTGCTAAATAATAGGTGGGTGGTAGGATTTGAACTCATGACCACTTGGTCACAAAGGCTCTGATACCATGTCAAGAATAAAGGCATTTGCGGAGAAGGGAAAGGACAGTAAACGAGTGGTTAACATTTCATTGATAAAAGGGATATCTGTCAATTACATAAACAGAGTCTATTTACACTGCTGTAAAATGGCTGTAAAACTAACTTTTAACATAACAAACTTGGTAAATAAAAGATTGATTCTGCTAACAAATTTGAGATTTGATTCTCACCACCACCACCACCACCACCACCACCAGACACGTCCTCCTCCACCACTACATCCCAATCCTTATTACCTACAATTAATGATCAGCTTCAACCACCACCTTTCACCCTTGATGAGGCTTCTTTTCCTCCATTATCATCTCCTCCCTTGAGAAGATCTTCCAGATCTACTGCACCACCAGTTTGGTTGAAAGATTATCAATGTTCTTTACCATCTTCATCATCTTCATCACTTGCAATTAAAGGTCAGTATCCTCTTGCTCTGTCCTATACTCATTTACTTGCTCACACTCAATCCTTTGTAGCTTCCATCACCCAAATACATGAACCCCAAACTTATCACGAGGCAATGACTAACAAATGTTGGCAGGAAGCAATGCAACAAGAAATCCAATCATTACAGGCCAATGGAACATGGGAGGTGGTCTCTTTGCCCTCAGGCAAATGTCCAATTGGCTGCAAATGGGTTTACAAGGTGAAGTATCACTCAAATGGCACCATAGAAAGGTATAAAGCCAGATTAGTGGCCAAAGGGTACAACCAGCGAGAAGGTATAGATTTCCAAGACACCTTTTCTCCTGTTGCTAAGCATGTCACTGTGAGAACAGTCATTGCAATAGCTGCTATCTACAATTGTCCATTGTACCAAATGGACGTTCATAATGCGTTTCTGCAAGGTGATCTCCATGAGGAAGTCTACATGCAGCTTCCAGAGGGATTTGGAACCCAAAGGGGGAACAAGGTGTGCAAGTTGCTCAAATCATTATATGGACTGAAGCAAGCTTCAAGACAATGGAATCTGAAGCTGTCAGAGGCCCTTATTCAGCATGGATATATTCAAAGTAAGCATGATTATTCCATGTTTACAAAGACTGTAGGATCTAGACAAGTTATCATATTGATTTATGTGGATGATTTGCTTATTACTGGAAATGATAGCATGTTGATAGATGAACTGAAAACAATGCTGCATAAGAATTTTAGAATGAAAGATCTTGGTACATTGAAGTATTTTCTTGGTATAGAAGTCTCAAGATCTAGTGCTGGTATAATGTTGAGTCAGAGGAAATATGCATTAGAATTGGTTGAGGATATGGGCTTGGTAGGTACAAAACCAGTAGCAACTCCCTTGGAACAGAATCTGAAACTGACAACAATTGAATTTGATAAAGCATTACAGTTAGAAAAGAACGATGAAGTCTTAGCAGATGCAAGTGTCTATCAAAGATTGATTGGTAGATTACTTTACTTAACACACACTAGACCAGATATCTCTTACAGTGTTCAACATCTGAGTCAATTCATGAAAAATCCCAAAAAATCTCATTATGATGCAGCCTTAAGGGTAGTAAAGTATATGAAGAAAAATATTGGACAAGGTATTTTACTTGCTTCTGGAAGTTCAACAGGGATATATTGTGATTCAGATTGGGCATCTTGCCCTATGACAAGAAAATCTCTCACTGGATTTTGTGTGAAGTTTGGAAACTCTTTGATTTCTTGGAAAGCAAAGAAGCAGAGCACGATATCCAGATCATCGGCAGATGCAGAATATAGAAGCATGGCCTCTATTGTTGCTGAGCTGAAATGGATAGTTGGGTTGATATCAGAATTAGGAATCAAAGATTGCAAGCCTGTGGAGTTATATTGTGATAGTCAGGCAGCAATACAAATAGCAGCGAACCCAGTCTACCATGAATGCACTAAATACATAGAGATAGACTGTCATTTTACAAAAGATAGTATTCAAGAAGGACTGGCAGTAACAAAGCATATTTCTACAAAGGAGCAAATTGCTGACATCTTCACAAAAGCATTGAGTGCACAACAACATGGTTATCTAGTTTCCAAGTTGGGGGTGTTGGATATATACCACCCTCCAACTTGAGGGGGGTGTTGAGAATCAAATCTCAAATTAGTTAGCATAATCAATCTTTTATTTACCAAGTTTGTTATGTTAAAAGTTAGTTTTACAGCCATTTTACAGCTGTGAAATAAATTGTATAAATAGACACTGTTTATGTAATTGACAGATATCTCTTTTATCAATGAAATGTTAACCACTCGTTTACTGTCCTTTCCCTTCTCCGCAAATGCCTTTATTCTTGACACAATTCATACGAAATAGGTTTTACAAATTGTGAAGTTAGTAAAGAAGATGAATAACATGTTATTAGAGGGCTCAATTGTTTACGTAAAAATTCTGTTATGTCCCATCTGAAAAAGGTTTAGGTGTTGTGCCGAAATGGCTGAGCTATTTGTGGAAGTGTTAAAGTTTGAACCTTTCGACCGAAACTTAAGGCTAGGCAAATGAGAATCACGTTGAAGACGACGAGGAAAAGACCGGCTATGAGGAAGAGAAGATAGATACAAGAACTAAAACACAACGTTTTTTAAGTGGCTTGGCTTGGAGCGATAGAGTTGACTTTATACAATAAACATAGCTGTGAATTTTTAGCCCCAATTCTGCTTCAATTAGTTGTGAATTAACAACGATATTTATGAGTTAGAATAGAACTAGATAGAATAAGGTTATATAGAATATCCCACTCACATTAATGGCCTGAGATTCTCAATATCTCAAACCCTTATAAATATTTGGAGATGTTTTTTTTTCTCTTTGGAATATAAGGAAACGAAAACATCAGGTCGTTAGTGCAAGGTACGACTATATAGCACACCTGCCCTATCTCGCTGATAAAGAGCCCAAGTAGGTAACGGCGGCTCCGGCAAAAACTGTATCCAAGTTTGATTTGGAGATGTTTTTTAATTCCAAAATTATGTCATTTGTTATGATACAAAATCTAACTGTATCCAAGTTTGATTTGGACATAAAACACAAACAATACATAAATTAATGCTATATGTCAGAAGGGTATGCCTCATCTGTCTTGACTTTTTTCCCTCATATTTATTGTCTGGGGTAGGATGCCAACAAGAACTTCTCATCGGCAGCAAAACGATAAGAGATGATGGCTAGTGGAGAGCACTTTATTTTGGTTCATGGAGCTGGCCATGGCGCATGGTGTTGGTACAGACTTGCGCCGCTTCTCAAAATTTCCGGCCACCGCGTCGACTCCCTAGACCTTTGCGCTTCTGGGATCAATCCTAAACAGCTTGATGAAGTCGAATCCCTTTCTGATTATGCCCATCCTTTAATAGAACTCATGAACTCTCTTCCGCCTGATGACCCTGTTATTTTAGTTGGTCACAGTTATGCTGGTTACGTTATTTCTTTAGCCATGGAGAAATTTCCTGAGAAGATACGGACAGCAGTGTATCTCGCGGCCAACATGCCAAGTTCGGTTGAAGCTCCGGCGACTACACAGCAAGAGGTCCAGAACTCTCCTCCATTTATATACATCCATAAACGCCTAATTTAATTCGAATCCCATGCTAATTCTTATTTGTTCACTGACTCAGTTCTTCAAGAGAACACCAATGGAATCTCTACTGGATTGTGAGATTCAAGTTGATGAACGTCAAGGGAACTTACCAATATCAGCTTCTTTTGGGTCCGATTACTTGGAAAAAGTTGCTTATCAGGGCTGCCAACCAGAGGCAAGTATATTTTCACCAAAGCATGCACATTCAGGACTATTTCTGTGATTCCAATTCATATAATTTCTACAAATCGTTCAGGATAAAGAACTCGCGAAAGCCTTACTCAGACCTTTCAAGTTTTTCTTGAAAGACTTGGCTCAGGAATCTCTGCTAACCAAGGCCAAGTTCGGATCGGTTGATCGGATCTATGTAGTGTGCAAAGAAGATGGACTTATCAAAGAGGACCTTCAGTTATGGATGATCGAGAACAGCCCAACTAACGAAGTCAAGCATATTGAAGCTGGCCATATGGTCATGCTCTCAAAACCTGAAGAGCTTTGCCAATGTCTTCTTGAAATTGCAGAATCTAATTACTAGTAATTAATTCTTCATATCAATAACAATTAATCGACTTGCTCCAATACCAATTCCATTTGAGTAAACTAAACTCCATTTTAAGTATAAGGATTTCAGTTTTTCTGATTCAGAATAATTAATTTCCTCGTGGTCAATTTTTTTAAGGTTACTGAATTATAAAATTATGTAATGACATGATTTATTTTTGTATATCATCTCTTTTTTTGTTTTCCTTTGATAATGCTGGAATCAATAGTTATTAAATGTGTATTGGATAGATTAACGAACCAGCACTTTCAAATACTATTTTATCGTCGTAGTCTTTCAAAATTGATGCCCCCTTATATTTATTTACTTTTAGATAACTATCAGAGCAACTACCTATTTAAAGTATTTTTACGAAAAAGGAAAGGATAAACACGAACGAGCCTACAAGGTAAAGCTTCGTCTCCAATTACAACTTCATCTTCCTATAATTACATAACCAGCAAAAATTGGATGATTGCAAGAGTAGATACTATAATAACACCAGATTTGGATAAATGATAATGTTCTCCTCTCACTTTTCCTCCCTTTCCTGAAGCTCTTCCCATAAAGAACTTTAATCATGACATCACAATCTAACCTAAGGGGACACCAACAGATAAGCCATGGAAGAGAACAGGATCTCCTCTGTCTTTCGTTCTAGAGGGAACAGTTCTGATCAACTCCAAATCATATAGCTATAGGAATCTTAGTAGAACAGGATGAGAAGAGTGCATAGGGTTCTCTATCCAGACCAAATACTCTGAAAGCATGGAGTGCCATCACAGGCTCCACAAACATTATTACAAGTCAAGTAAAAGATGTTCCCTGGTTTATTTCAAAAGGTGAAAAATTTGGAATCGAAGAATAACAATATATGAATACATTTAACGAACCACTTTTTGTTGATTAATGTTACGAATTTTCTTTATTGCGTAGCAGAAACCAGCCATTAATCTTCTGACTTCTTCTCTAATGTAATTACTCACTTTTGAGTTCATGTTTCATAACAAAAACAAAAATAAAAATTTTGAAATGCTCCTATGAGTTGCAATTTGTTCCAACGACTGTCATCTTTTATTATTGTTTTCCTTTTACCAAATATTAGTACCCTAAACTTCTGCTAAGAGAGAGGACAAATGTTAGTGATAAAAAAGTTGACATACTTAAGAAATGAACTTCGACTTAATTAATGTGAAGAAAGAAAGTAGTACTGGTGGTAATAACAATAATATTATTGTTTATTTATTTATTTATTTATTATTATTATTATTATATTTTTATTAGAATTATAAACTTAATTTTTGTGAAATTAAGTATCTAAATTCTTATGAGAATATTAAAAAACAACTAAGATATAATACTCATATCCTAAATTCTTTTCTAAAGTCATATTCTCATAAGTTATTTTAGTTAATACTAAACAACTAATTTTATCAAACATTTTTAAATAAACAATTGATGTTTTTTGTTAATTAAATCAGTTGATATAATTCGTTGTCAGTTAACCGCTAATAGAATCAGTTAACAGCTAATGTAAGCTGCTGATTGCTATTAGTATAACACCCCTTATACGGAACCTACAACCATCCACACATATAGCAACCAAATTCTTGTATATGCATTCAAGGTACACAATTCTATTTAATGCTATACATATACACATTACAAAACTCTCCAATGCTTAACATTATCATTTAACAATAGTAATACATCTTTACGTTTACATGGTAATCCAAAAGAAAACATACAATTTCCTTTCTTCATTACATGTGCAATCATCTGTAACTAAAAACATATTTCAAAAGTACTTTTTCTTCTATATGTTGGCCTTGGTCTTTACATATGTTCCCTGTACCTCACTCATATAATTTAGGCCTACACAGATTAACACTTGTGCTAAGTTTGAAAGTTTAGTGGAGAAAATACTTAGTTTCACTACAAGAAAATAAGACAATTCGCGACGTTTAAAAAACGTCACAAAATGTCAAAAAACGTCACAGAATACAATCTGCGACGTTTAAAAAAACGTCACAAAAAACGTCGCGAAATGTGGTGTAGGCAAAGAGTTTCCGCGACGTTTTTCATAAAACGTCACGAAAAATACAAACATTTCGCGACGTTTTAAAAAACGTCACTAAAAGATTGGTCTTTCCGTGACGTTTTTAAAAACGTCGCGGAAGACATTTCGCGACGTTTTTTAAAAAACGTCACAAAATGTCTTCTGTGACGTTTTTTAAAAACGTCACAAAATGTCTTCTGTGACGTTTTTAAAAACGTCACAGAATGTCTTCTGTGTCGTTTTGATTATTATT
>JAOSBM010000204.1:22849889-22865097 GCA_027568955.1 Erythroxylum tenue | reverse complement strand
GATCCAGCATAGTGACTGTGTTGTATGATCACACCATTGAGTAAGTGGCGAGCAAATTGTGAGCAAAGTTTTGGAATATTATGAAATAGTAATGGATATGACTTGATAATGTCTAATTAGGGTTCAATGAAAGAACCTTTTGGGGTTGTATCCACGCTCAAGGGTTCATGTTTTCGCAAGAGGGTTGGATTCCGGAAACGGGGTCTAACATGATTGACTAGAGCTGCCTTGTGATGTTACTTGCAAAAAGAAAAACAAACATATTAAGGTTTTTGTTTTATTGTCATTATTTTCTTTTTTATAAAAAAATATTTAATTAATTAAATTTTATTTGTATTAATGATGTTCTTATCAAAAAAAATTTTTTATTAATATTATTTAAATAAATAAAATAAAATAGGCAAGTTTCTTTGAAACCCAAACAAACTTCTAACATTTATAACGCATGATCACGCCTTACGAATGTTAGTATTATGAAATTTTAGGAGTTCCATATCAATTAAATGATAGTAATAAGTTTGGTAAAAAACACTAGACCTTAAATTAAATAATTAAGATAACTGCAACTATTCAACTTAATTTTCTTGTTTATCATCGGTGAAACATGCAAATTCATAAATAAGTTATTTGCTACTTATATCAATCCTTCATGACAATTATAAATAATCGAATTTATAGATAGCTATAGAATAATTAACATCAAATTAATTTGTCAGATCAATCAATATTAATTATTCATGAAGTATAAGAATATAAAATAAGAAATACTTGAATTAAAACAAGAATATAAGTTTAGAACAAAATCTCACAATGTTATAACTAGAGTTTTGAATTCCCAAAATCAGAATATTTGGATTTAGCCATACATTACTTTAATTCCAACACCAAAAATAGATGAAAGATGAAAGATTGAAAGAAAACTCAAAAGAAACGAAAAGAGAATGTTGAAGAGGTAAAAGACATGTTTTCCTACTCAAACCCTACTCTTCTTTTATCTTGCAAAGATTCCTATTTTAAATAAATCCAAATCCCTACTAAGGATGGAAAGAAGTTTTGTGCTTGTGATTGAATTCCAACTCTTTACAATGAATCTGGTATTAGGCATGATTTCGCTTTATCCACTGCAATAATCTGTCTAGTTTTTTCCAAATTCGTGATTGTCACCAATAAAGCTCCAATTTGATGCAATCTCCACTTTTTATCTCCTAAAATAAAACAAACAATAATTTTCTTATTTAAGCATCAAAATATATCCAAAACAATTGTGTAATTAATTCTTCTTTTGACTAATAGAGTACATCCGGGAGAATAGGGAGTTCGAAGGCCATCAATAGGAGAGTGGCAAAATCAGGCCAATGAACAATAAAATATTAACTATTGCCCTCGGGCCTCAAATCATAATTTTACCAAAAAGATAGAACAAAAGAAAATGCAGAAAAAGATCAGGTTGAACAGATATTACCTCAGCCACATAATACCAGGAGACGTTGCTTTTTTCCCCAGAGTATTGAAATATCTAACAGATAACATCTGCTGAAGGGCCTACAGTTGGGTAAATTCCCGATTCCTTCCATTGAAGCACAAGCCTTGAAATTTAGTTAAACTGAAAGAAGAAAGGAAACAGTAAAAATTTGAGCCATTTATGTGGAAAAAGTACCGTGTATCAATATTTAGTCATGTGCATGATTTAATCTCATTCACTCCCAGAAGTCTTCAAGAGATATGGATGTCAAAAACTACCAGAAACAACATGCTCTCCTACAGGAGGAGGAAATGTTTTGGAAAAGCCAAACCGTTAAACCCAAATAAAAATTCTCAATCAGAACTGCAATAGGACAATGACTTGGAATGGACAAAGATATACCGGCTTAGGAGCACTTCTGGATTGTATGGAAATAAGTTCTTCTCATGAAGCTTTTCAACAGAATCTTTTAGAGAAAGCAAACAAACTTTGGCTTCCTCAAATGGTTGTGTTTTGGTTGTATACTGTTTGCAGTTTTGTCCAAAATCTCTCTCATTTCCTGAAAGGGATGATGGAACATCTTGGTCTCTTCTATGTACAGATGATGGTTCCACATGAAAATCAGAGCCCTCCAACGTAACTTTTCTTCTTTTGCTTGATGATTGATTTACAACTCCCTCAACCATACAAAAGTTCCTAAATGATTGCCAAGAATCGCATACTATTCGCAAACACCTAGAAAGGAGCATCGTAAAATGAGAATCCTTAAGTAGGCCAAAAAGTTAACATTTCCCACACATGATATGACCACAAACTCGCTATAATCTAACATTAGCATTCGACAGTAACCATCTAAAAGACATACCTTAGCAGATATTCCGCACAACTAATCCCGGTATCTCTAGAAATGAGGTAATCAAGAAGCACTTGGTGATCATAATGAAGCTGCAAGAGAACAAGGAGTAAATATGTTTTAAAGACCGCAGGACAAAGTTTGATCATTCACTTAGCTTTATCAAGGCTGAAGTCACAAGTCTTCTTTCCTATTCGGTGGAGTTTAGAGACATCAAAACCATGAATAGAGACTTACCTCCGCAAGAAATAGATGAAAGAGGCATACAGGATTAAACAGGCTTGAAACATGGGAAAGAGCATCTCTTTTCACATCCTGAAATGTCCATCTCACTCCATTTAATCTGCATCATGATCAAATAATCATTTAGGCACCCAAAAGGATTACCAGTAACTATGGTGAACTATGATAGTCCAGTGCTTACTGCTCTTCATCACATGGTACACTAAGCAGTTGTAAAAGCACCTTAAATAACATATCATCCTGCAGTTAATGAAGAAAGGAAATTAGCATGAAGTGGCCCAACTAGAGTATATCTTATGAACTGAGAATAAGCTGCATTTAAGGGGAAAAAACCCATATGACACTAAAGAAATGATTAAAAATGATCTGGTACAACTTTGCTGGCATACCTCATGCATGTATAGGTGGAGGAAAGAATGGGCAAAGCCTGAACCGTTCTCCAAATACATTTCATTGACCCCAAGCTTTTCGGACGGAAATTTTTCTTGAAGCCACTCAGAGAGGTCTAATAATCCCTTTTTTCGAATACAACAAATCATGTCTGTGGATGAGTTAGCTATCAAGCAAGAGTCAACAGTCGCACATGTGCATTGCTTGCTTGAGTTTATCATAGTTAAGCAGCATCTCAGAAAAAGAAGAACAACCTGCCTCTGTAAATGAAGGGAACAGATGCTGCCTGCCTCAACATCACAAAGACTCCATAGAAAAGGTGAGTCTTCAAGATATTCATCCCGAGCAGACTTGAGTTCAGTTATTGGCCTTCTAAGAAGCTCTTCAAAGTAAACATGAAGAAGTTGCAACCATGAGACAAGTATAGAGCAATTTAGCTGAGATTGATAACTGAGCCTCAGCATTAACATCTGGAGAACATGTTTCACTTGAAGTAGTCAAAATGACATGATATAACAATATTGACAGACAAATATGGATGAAATATATGATGACGTGCAAGACAAAATACAGAAGGTAAAAAGAAATCAATTTTAGCTGTATAATGGCATTCATCACCAAATGAATTCAGGATTTCCTAGGAAACATTTTTTCAGTGCATCCTCTATTTAGTATTTACATGTACTCAGCCTCCATACCAAAAGTTTATGTTTGAAGTACTGAGAGATGGAGGTCTTCAACCTGTTCCCTTGCTTCCCGATGCACCACGATAAAAGTTTAGGCACAAGATTGACGATTTTGTCAAGAAATAAATCATGATCCTTAGTACCAGCCATAGCTTTTAAACAGCTGCTTTGTTCAGCCAATGAACAGAGGAATTGAATGAGAAACCCTAAAAAAACAACTTTCGACTCCTCATCACTGCTTCCGAAAAATAAATCATCTGAAATCTGCACATTATTTTTCGGAGTACCTCTGCTCTGACCAACATGATTCATGAGTGCAATAAATGAAGTGATGGAGCCCAAGAACAGTTCAAGGCATTGATCATCACGCTCCTCTTTAAAATATTTCAATATGTTGCGTAAAACACGAATAATCCCAGCTGCTGTGGACCAGTTACCATTTTTCAATTTAGACATCAACACAACAAAAGCGGATGAATCACAAAATGTGTTATCCAATCCATTCATATACATCAAAGGTGGCGGTGCACAAGACAACAAACTGGCCATCAGCAAGTCCAGACATATGCACAAGGAATGAATATAAGAACCCCATTCACTTCCCTGAACAAAGACAGAAGCCAAGTTAAGGAGACGTGAATAAACAACATGCAGTAAAAAACAATCCACTAATCACCAACCATTACTTACGCAAGAAGCCACAAACTCGGAAATGGCTACAAGAATGTTGCCAGCCAAATGTCGTAGGTATGGACTCTCAACGGCCAAGAACGGTATCTGTCAGCTAGGAAATGTTAAAAGGGTCACAGACTCACATAACCAGAATTTTGGAGAAAGTCTAAAGCAAGCGTTCACCAACTAGTAAAACTTAAAAGAGAAGCAATCAGAGCTCACCAAATCGGCTAATATCTTAGTCATAGAGTGGCGTCCCTCAATTTCAATAAACTTTGACTCATCGGAACAAGTCTCTTCACAGAGAGTTTCAGAGCCTATCTCCTGATGGAAATTGTCAAGTTATCAAATAACTTGTTTTGAAGTTGAGAGAGGAATAGAAGCTAACTGTACTTACCTCATCGGTGTCAGAACTGTCGAGTTCACGAATCCATAGCTTGATTTCTCTTGAGACCTGAAGACAGATTCAATTAAACAAAAGCAGCCAATAAAAAGTTGGTTTTTGTCTGTAGAGATCTAGGAAATGCGAACCTGAGAGAGAGCGATGAGAAGATGCTTCTCTTTCTCTTTGGTTAAAGTAACCGCCTCCTGTTCCTCGAACTGGGATTCATCATTCAGATTCAATCATCAACCCTTAGTTCATAAATAATTAAAAGTAAAAAAACACAAGAAGATGAAGAACTGACGATGTGCGATTGGAGGCAGTTTTCAATCAGACGGCGGATTCGACAGAATTTCGGCATTCTCTGCGGTATGATGAGAAAGCGGTAGCCTTCTTAAAACGTTGTGTTTTAGATCGTGACTGGCGGTAATATGGTTTTACTACTTATATGACCACCACTCGGAGTTTGCGAACCTTAGTACACAGATGCCCCACCGTCACTTCACTCAGGGAAGCGCGTCAGCTCCATGCTCTGATACTAACCACCACAACCCTACCCAGCTGTCCACAGTCTCCGTATCTCGGCAACAATCTTCTCTCCATGTATACTCGTTGTTGGTCTCTCGGAGACGCTCAACTTCTGTTCGATGGAATGCCCCACAAGAATCTTGTTTCCTACAATGCACTCATTTCAGCATATGCTAGAGATAGTACTCGTCGGGTTTTGTGTATGGAGCTGCTTACCCAGTTGGCGGCTCAAGGACTGAGACCTAATGGATCGACTTTCACCAGTTTGCTGCAAGCTTGTTGCTTTCTTGAGGATTGGTTTATGGGCGTGTTGATTCATGCTCAAGTTATTAAATTTGGGTTCTTGAGTTACGTTTATGTTCAGACATCGTTGCTTGGGATGTACTCGAATTGTGGGGATTTGGGTTCCGCGTGTAGGGTTTTCTGCTGTGCAGAAGAAAAGGATGTTGTCTTGTGGAATAATATGATCTTCGGGAACTTGAAGAATGAGAAGATAAAGAAAGGGCTTTGCCTATTTGGTACAATGGTGAGGTCAGGGACTAGTCCTACCCAGTTCACATACTCAATGGTATTTAGTGCTTGTAGCAAATTGGGATATGTTATTTGGGGAAAAGTTATCCATGCTCGAGTTGTCGTACAGAACGTGCTAGCTGATTTGCCTTTACAAAATTCATTGCTTGACATGTACTGCAGTTGTGGTGATAAAATATCTGCTTTCAGCGTCTTTAGCAGGATTGACACTCCGGGTTTAGTTTCTTGGAACTCCATGATTTCTGGTTACGCAGGAAGTGGAGAGGGTCAGGAAGCTATGGACCTGTTTGTCCAGTTGCTCAGAGAATCTCGTCTTAAACCTGATGAGTATACTTTTGCAGCCATTATTTCATCAACTAGCACATTTCCGGCTACCAAGTATGGAAAACCACTTCAGGCACAAGCTGTGAAAGCGGGGTTGGAAAGTAGTGTCTTCGTTGGGACTACACTATTGTCGATGTATTTTGGGAATGGAGACCCTGAGTCTGCTGAAAAGGTTTTCAATCTGATTAAAGAGAAGGACATAATTCTCTGGACTGAAATGATTGTAAATCATACTAGATTGGGTGATGGGGAAAATGCAATAAAGATTTTCGGCAAAATCTATAGAGAAGGCCATAAGAGTGACAGCTTTGCGCTTAGTGGGGCTTTAAGTGCATGTGCTGACCTTGCAACCTTAAAGCAAGGAGAGATGATACATTCCCTAGCCGTAAAAACAGGATTTGATACTGACATGTGTGTCAATGGGAGTCTGATAGATATGTATGCCAAAAATGGCTACCTTCAAGGTGCTAGATCGGTATTTTCTCAGGTTTCAGATCCAGATTTGAAGTGCTGGAATGCATTGATTGACGGGTATAGTCAACATGGAAAGGCTGAGGAAGCAATAACGCTCTTTGGGGAGATCACAGGACGTGGTCTAAAGCCCGATCATGTAACATTTTTGTCTTTACTATCAGCTTGCAGCCATAGCGGCTTGGTTGAATGTGGGAAGTCTTTGTGGAGTTGTATGAAAGAAAATGGTATAATTCCTGGACCTATGCACTACTCTTGCATGGTGAGTTTATTAAGCCGTGCAGGATTATTGGAAGAGTCGGAAGAATTGATAAAGCAATCATGTTTCAGGGAACAGCATTTAGAGCTTTGGAGGACCCTGCTAAGCTCATGTGTATATAGAAGGAATTTGGCAGTTGGGGTTCGTGCAGCAGAACGAATCTTAAGTTTAGATCCAGAAGACAGTGCAGCTCATATATTGCTTTCAAATCTATATGCTGCTGCTGGGAGATGGGACGGTGTAGCAGAAACGAGGAAAAAGATGAGAGGATTGATGTTGGAAAAAGTCCCTGGACTAAGCTGGATTGAGGCCAAGAAAGACATACATGCGTTCTCCTCATGCAATCAATCCAACCCAATAATGGATGAAGCTCATGACGAGGTACTTAGACTACAAGGAAACATGATAGAATTGGTGATTAAAGAATCTGACCCAGTGATCGATTCTTCATTGTGGGTAGAGACTATATGACATGCTAGGATTTGGAGTTATTGTATTAATTGAACCCCCCAGGTTTAAAGCACTAACGCTAAAACGTGGGCAGCCTTAAGGAGGCTGGAAATTTCAGAGACAGCTGGGACAAAGTCAAAGGATTCACTTCACCACCCAATGGAACAAAACCCAGAGAGCGTTATTAGCATTGCAGCTCTGAAGAAGGAACAAGGAAAGGTGGAAAGAGTTTTGTCATCAGAAAAGTTTTGGCTGTGGGGTTATGCAGAACCGGAGGATGGCAGCAATTACTGGTCTCAATGCAAGTCCGGAAGTAAAATGTGCTTTCTATATTGTTCTTTTCTAATTTAACCTTCTTCTGGACTAGATTGCCATAATCGAATTTTAGAGAGCACCATGTTAAGCAGGAAAATGTAATCTCGATTTTGATACATCATACCTCTCGCATTTTACGTTTCCATAGTTTTGGTTAATTCACTTATTGCATTGTTCAACTCTTTGGTTCTTCTCTGAGTATCACATCCACCATATCAAGTTCTCCCGAAATAGGAAAAATGCTAACCAAGTTTCAGACAAGCCTGTTGCCTTGACCATGCTGGATAACAAGCTTTTGAGTGTTTTAAGCGCGAAAGTAGGAAACAGTAACATGCATCACCAAAACATATGAACTTTTAGAAGTCCCCATACATTAGGACCCTCGCAATTATCACTAATCAGCTGTAAACACACATGTTCATTCAGATTTCTCACATTTTAGGTTCAGAACCAATCCACGAACAACTCTTGACCTTGTCAACTTCCCTAAGCTAATTAGCAAACAAGACAAGCTCTAAGTCAGGGGGCTAATGCTGGGAACGCACTTAAATTTGTGTACCTGCTTAAACATTGAAAAGAAAATAATGGAACAGAGTTTCTGCTGGAAACTTGCCTATTAAATAGGCAGAGGTACGTGCTTCTTAGCAAATTAGTTCAGGAAAATAATTAAGACAAAACAGGAAGCACTAGTGTGAAAATGTAGTAGAGAAATAAGAACAAAAAGACTTAAGGTTTTGAGTCAATTCTTAACACCCTCCCTTGATTCAAGCCTGCAAACTCCTAATAGTTATCTTAAATACTCATGCTTGTTTCTCGGTAGAGATTTTATCAGAATATCTATAATTTGTTCATTTGTACTTTAAGATTGTATTTCCCTCAATAATAAGATCATTAAGTGAGCCCTCCTTATGTCAACATACTTTGTCATACCACTTTTTGTCATTGTGATAGTTACTTTTTTTGTAACTGTAAACTTTAGTTCCCTTACACTGGTCTTGGTCAAGATCAACCATCAGCCTTCTAAGCTAAATTGCTCGACATGCTAAAGAAGTGGCTGCCATATACTCAGCTTCTAAAGATGACAAGGCTGTGGTAACTTGTTTTCTTGAGCTCCAGGAAATAGCTCCTGACCTAAGACTAAATATGTAGCATAAGGTGCTCTTCCTATCATCTATGCATCCTGCTCAATCACTGTCAGTAAAACCAATCAATTTAATAAAAATATCTTATTCCAAGATCCACGGTTTTAGCTACATAGCGCATGATTCATTTTGTAGCTCAAAGTGATGCTTAGTGTGAAAATGCAAGAATCTTGAGACCATTCTTACTAAGAATGTACTTGTTTATGTCAAGTAGATTAGACCAACAACCATATTCTAAAAAACTTTTTATCTACTAAACCAGTCCCATCATCAACTTGCAGCTTCTTTTTTATATTCATAGGTGTAGGCCTTTTTTATAGTTCATCATGTTGAACCATTTGAGAAGATCTACGTCATACTTTCTTTGTGAAATAAACTCCCATGTTTAAAAAAGTAATAGGAGAAAAAGTATCTTCATAGTCCACACCTTGTAGTGAGTAACCTTTTAACACCAATCGTGTTTTATGTTTTTTAATGCTCCCATACACATGTAACTTTGTCCCAATTTACTCTAATAGCCTTTTTTTCCTTTGAGAAGATTCACCCATTCTCAAGTCTTGTTTCTTTTTATTATTGTAATCTTCATTCATGACATTGGTTCATTCTTCTTTTTCGACTACTTCCTCGAAATTAATTGGATCGACAATAAACATAGCTTATGTTCATGCTTAGATTTTTTTTATTAATAGATCTTGTCTTTTATGGAAGAGTTTCATCCATTGAGCTTGATGAAGAGGAGCTGCTTTCTACATTTGATGATGTTGAAGTGCTTGAGGGAGTTGAAATTAAGGGAGAGCTTAGAGGTGTTTGTGCTGGTGTCTCATCTGGCTGTTCTTCTATACTTGCTAGAAATGATAAAATTCCTTCTTCACTTTCATGTCAATCCTACCTCGTCTCTTTTATCAAAAATAGCATTCCTGCTTATGATAACTTCTTAGTTAAAAGGATCATATAATCTAAAGGATTTGGAGTTAGAACACTATTCCACAAAAACATATTTGATATATTTATCATCAAACTTGCTATATTTGTGAGCATTGATTAATGTATATGCAATACAACCAAAGATTCGCAAGTGACTTACCCAAGGAATTCTTCCTATCTATTGAAGATATTAGAATATTTTGTGTTTTGGTATCAGAGCAGTGATCCTGCTCCTCTATGTATTTCTTAAATTCCTTCTGTTATGGCTGATAAAGGGAATACAAATGGAATTAAAATTTCAAAGGAAGTGGTGGTCTCATCATCCAGCACCATTTCTGAGAGTGATGTCAACACGTCACAAAAACTAAGTTCTGTGTTACTGAATGAGTTTAACTATCTTCCTTGGTCAAGGAAGGTTACTATTGCTCTTGGTGGTAGATCCAGGTTAGGATTTATCGATGGCAAAGAAAAATCCTCTGATCTTGAATCATCAGAGTATGAAGCTTAGCTATCAAAAGACCAACAAGTTAAGTATTGGATTCTTAATTCCATGGAACGTAATCTTGCTGAAATTTTCAGCTACTCTGAATCGTCCTTGGATCATTGGGATGATGTTCGAGATATGTATGGCAACCAAAACAACTTTGCCCGAATTTTCCATAGTCAACGAGATATTGCAAATCTTCGTTAAGATGGAAAATCATTTGTTAGTCTATTAAGCAATTTTAAAAGCTTGTGGAACGAGTTGGAGGTTTATAGACCCCATTCTGTTGATCCAGTTGTTTTGCAAAAACGAACAGAAGAAGATCAAAATTTCCAATTGTTAGCAAATCTTGGTCCTGAGTTTGAGGATTTAAGGTGTCATATTTTATTAAATGCTGAACTTCCATCCTTGAAGAGTGTATGTGCAACAATTCATGGTGAAGAAGTTCATTGAAAGGTTATGATCTTGCTCATTTGACTACTCATGCTGCTGAATCTTTCCCATCCAATCCTATTGCATTGCTTAATGACTTTGCAAACTATCTACAAGAAAAGCATGGCCAGGATGGAGATGTTAGTCAAGGACATGATGAGCCCACTGGACTTCTCAGTAAATTTGCTAGGTTCGTAGTTGATACAAAATTTGAAAATAGTCAAGGTATTTGTACTGCTTTCAAGATTGCATTTGAAATTAGTACTTTGCATGATGTATGGGTTGTAGATTATGGTGCCTCAAATCACATGTCAAATAAACTGACTAATATTTGTGATTTTATTCATTTTCCAACTCCTCCTTTTGTCTCTGTAGCTGATGGCAAAGGTGTTTCTGTTAAGGGTAAGGGAAAAATCAAACTTGTTTCAGATACTATAGAGTCTGATGTTCTTTATGTTCCCTCTTTTCCTTTCCAATTGCTTTCTGTTCATAAATTGACGTCCACTCTTAATTGTGAAGTTGTATTTACTCCTTACAAGGTTATTTTTCAAGACCATGTCACCAAAGAGACAATTGGTGAAGGTTTTGTTTTTTATGGGCTCTACTATTTTTGTCCTCATTCTCGGGTTTCTGAGAGCTTTCAGGTGGTGTCTTCTTCTACCAGTGAACACATTTTATGGCATCGTCGTCTCACACATCCATCAAAATCTATTCTTTCAAAAATAATTTTGGGTCTGCCTAAAGAAATTCGTGAGTGTAAGATTTGTCATTACTCAAAATCTGCTAGGCTTTCGTTTAATTCATCCTTGTCTAAAACTTCTCAAGCATTTGAACTTGTTCATTCAGATATATGGGGCCTTTTTCTATGTCAATTGATGGCTTTAAATATTTTGTAACTTTTACTGATGATTTTCAAGGGTTACTTAGGTATATTTGTTGAAATCAAAAAGTGAAGTTTCTAGTTGTTTTAAGGATTTTCACAAGTTGGTTGCTACTCAATTCTCAGCCTATATTAAAAATCTTGATAATGGTACAGAATATGTCTCATGACATGACAAATTACTTAATTTTTAATGGGGTATTGCACCAGACAACTGTGTTAACACGCCTCAACAAAATAGAGTTGCTAAGCGTAAAAATCGTGATTTAGTTGAGAAAACTCGAGCCATTATATTGCAAAAGAGTGTTCTAAAGTCTTTTTGGTCTTGTAGAATACTTACTGCCACTTGTCTTATCAATCGCTTACTCAATGGAGTACTAGATTTTCAATGTCTTCTTGAAGTGTTGCAGGATAAAAAGCTAGATATGTCTCATTTAAAGATATTTGGTTGCACTTGTTTTGTGCATTCGCCAATGACTCAGCGTGATAAGCTTGATCCATGAGCAATGAAGTGTATATTTCTGGGTTATTCACAAACAAAGAAAGAATAGAAACTTTATGATGCCGTGAAAAAGAAACTCTATATTACTCGAGATGTTTGATTTGTTGAAACCAGTCCATACCTAGGTAGGGGAAGTCACTGAATGATTTATTCCCTTTACCAAATATTGAATGTTCAGATGATTGGTTTGCAGAAGTTGATCCACCACCTTCTGTTTCAAATGTAAATCTTCCATCTGTTGAGTCGTATTCAACTAATGACACAATCAATGATACAGCTCAGGGAACTTCCATCAACTCAAATGAACTCGTTGATTCCGATGTTCACGGAGACTCAATAGTTCCTCGTCAAAATCCTCCATGGGTTCTTCATCCTCTCAAAAAGTTGCAAGATTATGTTGTTTCTACAGCTAGTTACCCTCTCGCTAAATGTTTGACATATCAAAGATTATCTTCTATGCATAAAGCATTTCTCACAGCCATCTCAAATGTCCATGTGCCCAAAAACTTTCAAGAAGCAAACTCTCAAGTTGTATGGAAGAATTCTATGGAGGAGGAACTAAGGGCAGTTGTAGATAATAACACTTGGAGTGTTGTACCTCTTCCTAAGGGTAAACATGTTGTTGATAGTCGTTGGGTATTTAAAATCAAGTTCAAGTCTAATGGAACAGTTGATCGCTATAAAGCGCAACTTGTAGCGCAAGGATTTACTCAAAAATTCTCCGTCAATTACAAGGAAACTTTTGCTCCAATTGCCGAGATGACTACCATTAGAGTTCTTTTATCTATTGCTATTAATAACGGATGGTCATTATGTCAAATGGACGTAAAACAAATGCTTTTTTGCATGACAATCTTGAAGAAGAAGTGTTTATGAAACTTCCACCAGGCCATCATCAAAGTGATAATCCTAACTTGATTTGTAAACTCCATAAATCTATTTATGGTTTGAAGCAAAGTCCTCATGCTTAGCATGTGAAATTGAGTTCTGCCCGTAAAACTCTTGGTTTTTAAGAAGTTCAGTTGATTCTTCATTATATGTTGGACTTGGAGAGGTTGACAAACTAATGGTGCTTATTTATGTTCATGATCTCATCAAGTCATCATAACTGGAAATAATGTTGATTCTATTGGTTGTTTGAAGAAGAATCTCCAGCACCAATTTTCTATTAAGGATCTTGGTTCCTTAAAATAATTTCTTGGGATCGAAATGGTAACTTCCAGCAAAGGGATCTTTCTTAATCAATGTAAATATATAATAGACTTACTTAAAGATGCTGATATATTGGACAGTAAGCCGGTGGCCACTTCTCTCGATAGTAAACTGAAACTTGATTCTATGGGAGCAGCTCTTGATTCGCCAAGTTAATATCAGAAACTTATAGGGAAACTTATCTATTTAACTATAACGCGACCTAACATCACCTTTGCTATAAGTCTTGTCAGTCAACATATGTGTTGCCCCAACTTGTTCTTATTTGAGTATGTAAAAACATATTTTGCGATACTTAAAGGGAACTATAGATTGTGGAATTGTCATGACCAAAAATGGGCACACTACTATAATGGGATATATCAATTCTGATTGGGCTAGAAATAATATGGATCGTCAATCTACTATAGGTTATTGCATGTTTGTTAGTGGTAATTTAGTGTCATGGAAAAGAGAAAAGTAAAAAGTAACGTGTTATAGCTCGGTCGAGTACCGAAGCTGAGTATCGTGTTATGTTTACTGCTGCTTACGAGTTGGTATGGCTTAAAAGGCTTCTTGTTGATTTGGGTTATCCTTGTACTACACCTATGACTCTTTTCTATAATAATCAAGCTGCCATGTATATGTCCTCCAATCTCGTGTTCCATGAAGGAACACAGCACATTGAAGTTGATTATCATTATATTCATTAGCAAACTTTGTCTAAACTTATTCAAACTCATTATTTGCGGACAAGGGACCAACTTGCTAATTTGTTTACTAAAGTTTTGCTCTCTGCCCAGTTTCATCAGCTCTTATGCAAGCTTGGATCTATCAATCCATTGGATCCCGCCTGAGGGGGAGTATTGAAGATATTATAATATTTTGTGTTTATTAGCTGATATTTATTTCCTGGTTTAGTTGTGCTATATTTGGTTAATTGTTGTGCATACGTTAAGTCTAGAATTCTTCTATGTACTTAGACTAAATTTAGGTGATTGTCATTATTTCACAGCTTGTATTAGTTTGCTATATATACATGTATTCTTCTCATAATCAATATGAAAAAAGATACTGAGAGTTATTTTTCTCAAAAGTTCTTTCCTTCAAATTTATTTATTGTGAGTGTCCCACATTGAAGAAAGAGGAGAAAGAAGATTAACATATAAGCGTAGTGGGTTACTCCACCTATTGTTAATTGGTTTTAAGATGAAATCTCACTTGGAATTTTATGTGATCTAACTTTTCTCCTCGTGCAGATCTGTGGGCCCATTGCAAATTTAACATGGTATCAAAGCTAATGAAGATTTTGGCCTACTGTTTTCCCCATAATGAGGGCCATCACTTAAGCAACATTTATTTAAATTGTTAGGATTGAGTGACAAAGAAGAAAATGCCCATGACTTTTCTCTTTAAATATTCTTAAAATAAAATGTTTTAGTTTTTATTAATTTGATCCTTAGAACTTCATACCGATTTTTGAATATTTGCTAAGTCTTTCGAATTATTGGTGCAAGTTATTGATTGACCTCTCCACATTTTGATACATACATTAAAAGTGAACCTGCTATTAGTACTCAAGAACTAAGCTATAGAAGAGACAAGATTGATAAGAGAAAGAACATGAACAAATAGAAAACCTCCAACCACGACATCTAGCTAAAGGTGTTAAATGGTGAATTTGATGTCACGAAATGTGTGATCCAAAAAGAATAGCACCATATGGTACCACCTCCTATCCAAATCAAGGTACAAGGTATATCAGTACCTTTCCCCTAATCAAGAAGACACCTAACAAAGTGACTTCAAGTTTATATACAAATGACTTCCCACTTTAAAGCCTAAATTAACTGCATAAATTAATTGGCTTCTCCTCTAAGCATTTTCATGCTTAGTTGGAACATCCTCCTTCAAAGTTTAGAGTCATGTTATAGTGGTGTGTTTGTACTAGAGTCTATACTGGTAGACGTGGATTTTGTAGAGAATGGAAAAATAAAGTAGATGAAAATGTTGCTTAATCAGCATACGAAATTCATTAATCTGATGTGTTTAAATACAAGAAGATTGAACTGACATTTGAGAAAAAA
>JAOSBM010000204.1:22795951-22811430 GCA_027568955.1 Erythroxylum tenue | reverse complement strand
CGGACATGCTTGTCCGTTTAACGGACCTTCTCGGGTGAATTTGGAGTGTCTGTCCAGCCCATGTCCGTTTAACGGACATGAAGGTCCGCTTAACGGACCTTCTCGGGAGAGATTGGCCTTTTTGTTCAGTGCGTGTCCGTTTAAAGGACCTTCTCGGATTGTTTGGACTCCTTTGCCCAGTCCACGTTCGTTAAACGGATATGGAGGTCCGTTTAACGGACCTTCTAGGCTGGATTTGGGGGTTTTGGCCACTTCATGTCCGTTTAACGGACATGATCGGGTCAACTTCTGTATTCTGCGATTTTGACCATTTTCGAAGCCGAATCTCGTTTTGTGGCCTTCACAAGAGTTGTAGACTTTGATAACTTCTTTCTAATGGATCAAAAACGAAGGCAATCCGACAAATTGTAGGAAAAGTTTTGGCTTTCGAGCCAATGCATTTCAATTGGAATTAGGGCTTCAGCCCGGTTGGTTTTCTAAGATGTTTTGGTACCCCTTTTAGGGTTCGTTGGGATAACCCTAATTGTGGTCACCCGCTAACGCTTTTCGGTTCTGTTCGGATAGTTGGATTCTGGGAATGGGGTCCAACATCAAGGTTGGGTTTCGGGAACGGAGCCCAACATCTGCCCCCAGAAACTACCCTGGGAAAGGGCTAAGAACCATGCAATTGTACTCCAAGAAGGAGCCAATCCAGTCACGGTTAGACCTTATAAATATCCCTAGTTCCAGAAGAATGAGATTGAGAAGTTAGTGAAGGAAATGTTGGATTAACGAATTCAAAAATTATTCAACCAAGTGTGAGTCCTTATGCTAGCCCGGTGCTGTTGGTTAAAAAAAGCATGGGGGTGACATTTTTGTGTAAACTACCGTGCCTTAAATAAGGTGACGATAGTGGACAAATTCCCTATTCCTATCATAGTTGAGTTACTTGATGAATTGAAGGGTGCTACTATCTTTTCGAAGATTGATTTAAAGGTCGGGTATCATCAAATCCAAATGAGAACGGAAGATGTGGAAAAGACAACATTTAGGACTTATGAAGGGCATTACGAATTCCTTGTCATGCCTTTCAGATTGACTAACGCACCAACCACGTTTCAATCCCTCATGAGTAAGGTTTTTAAGCCTTACCTACGAAAATTTATATTGGTTTTTTTAATGACATCTTGGTCTACAGTGCCAGCAATGAAGAGCATGTGTGTCACTTGAGGGCAGTCCTAAATGTGCTCCGAACCCAACAATTGTATGCGAATTGGAAGAAATGCATTTTCTGAGAAGAAACATTGGAATACCTGGGGCATATCATATCAAGAGATAGGGTGGCAGCTGATATAAGAAAGATTTAGGTTATGGTTAATTGGCCAAGACCAGGGAATGTGAAGGAGTTGAGGAGCTTCTTGGGGTTGACGGGATATTATAGGAAATTTGTGAAGAACTATGGAGAGATTTCATGGCCTTTGACACAATTGTTTAAAAAGGAGGGTTTTAAGTGGACTAGGGATAGTGAGGCCTCCTTCCAACAACTCAAACAAGCCATGATTTTAGCTCTGGTGTTGATATTACCCGATTTAACTAGACCCTTCATCTTGGAAATGGATGCTTCAGCCAATGCCATAGGAGTTGTCCTGATGTAAGAGAATCGTCCAATTGCTTACTACAGTCAGGTTTTGTCCACTTCCAGCTGTCACAAATTAGCCTATGAGCGAGAATATTTGGCTATTGTATTGGCTGTGAAGAAATGGCGTTCCTACCTCTTAAGCCATCAATTTATCATTAGAACAGACCAGCAGCCACTTAAATTCCTTTTGGAGCAGCGTGAGGTGCACTCGGAATATCAGAAGTGGCTGTCCAAATTATTGGGGTACACTTTCAACATTGAGTATAAGGTGGGAAGGGAAAACAGAGTAGTAAATGCCTTGTTAAGAATTCCTAATCAGGCGGAAATAATGGCAGTAATAGCAATTAGGGTGTTGGATATGGAGCAAGTAATCAAGGAGATTGAGGTGGATCCCAAACTATCCAAGTTGAAGCAAGAACTCCTAGAAGGTGGTGGATCACATTCTCCATACATAATAATACAAGATCGATTGTTTTATAAGGATCGGTTAGTAATTCCAAAAAACTTCAGTTGCTATACCAGCCCTGATCACGGACAGCCATTAGAGTAATATCGGAGGGCATGGGGGTGCTCTAAAAACGTACAAGAGGCTAGCCAATGAATTGTTTTGGGAAGGAATGACAAATGATGTCTACAGATTTGTGGCTGAATGCTTCATCTGTCAGCAGGATAAGTATTTATCACTTTCTTCGACTGGACTTATGCAGCCTTTATCGGTGTCGCAGCAAGTTTGGGAGGATGTTTATATGGATTTCATAGAAGAGCTGCCAAAATCAATAGGATTTTCCACTATCCTAATAGTGGTGGACAGACTTAGTAAGTATGCTTACTTCATTCCTTAAAACATCCATACACTGCACAATCTGTTGCTTATATATTTGTACAAGAGGTGGTACGTTTACATGGATATCCTAATTTGATTGTGTCCGATAGGGATAAAATATTTTTGAGCAAATTTTGGAAGGAGATGTTTAATTTGTAGGGCACAATATTGAGATATAGTTCAACTTACCACCCACAAACGGATGGACAAACCAAGGTTGTCAATAGGTACCTAGAAACTTATCTCAAATTTTTTATTAGCAAGCAACCCCAACAGTGGGCTCAATGGGTGGGATGGGCTGAATATTGCTACAATACGTCTTTTCATTCAGTTTTGGGCACTACACCGTTCAAGGTCCTTTATGGGCGAGAACCTTCCACTCTCAGGAGATACAGAATCCAATCCTCTGCTATAGACACCATTGATACTCTGCTGCAGGAAAGAGACCAGAACTTAGTTGAGTTACGTCAACACTTGATGATAGCTCAGTAAAGGATGAAGTTGATAGCAGATGGTAAAAGAAGAGATGTGGAGTTTCAGGTGGGGGATAAAGTCTTTGTCAAGTTGGCACCTTATTGCCAATAATCTGTGGAAACCAGGAGTAATACTAAGTTGGCTCCACGTTATTTCGGTCTCTTTGAGATTCTACAACGCATTGGACCAGTTGCATATCAGTTAAAGTTGGCCCCAACAGCTAGAATTCACTATGTTTTTCATGTCTCTCAACTTAGGAAGGTCTTGGGTCCTGATGATTCAGTCATAAGTATACCAAACCATTTACTAGTTCCTGAAGCTACCCCAGATTATCCAGCTGCACTCTTGGCCATTCGAAACCTCACTCCTAGCTCAGATTTAGAAGTGCTTATACAATGGACAGATCACCCAGTTTCCAAGGCTACATAGGACTTGTATGAAGATATAAAAGTTCGATTTGCAGACTTTCACCTTGAGGACAAGGTGAAGCTGATAGGGGGGGGGGTTAGTAATAATAGATCAAAAATAACTCAAGTTTATGTTAGAAGAAATAAAAAGAAGGTAGAGGGGTAAGGGAGTAGAGGGGTAATCTTGATTATTAAATTCCCATATTATGTTAGTTAGTTAGTGGTGCTAACAACCTAATGTGTTAGCAATCACAGATTCTTAATATAAATAAGAGATAGGCAGGAAGAGAGAGAATATTGGGTATTGACGAATGTATGAGCCATAGGCTAGAGGTACTGGTGCTCGAAAACCAGCTTGTCATTTTCATTATGCTAAAGAATCAATACGAATATACATATTTTCCATACCTTGTTTCTGGAATCCATCAGTATTACACTTCATATAACTAATATGATGCAACTTATAAATCATATTTTCCTTTAACAAAGACTCTAATCCTTTAAATTTACATGACTCATTCGAAGATGTCAAAGTTAGCTAGGATCTATTATACGAGCTTTCAAACACTTCATACAATCAACATATATTTTGAGAGAAAACATTATGTTCTTAAAATTTTTTATCTTAGTGATCAACTTGCTTTTGTCATCTTTAAGTATTAGAGCTTTATTCTTCATCTATACCTTATATTCATCCTCTAGAATTCTTCTTAAACTAAAAAGTGTTATCTTTCAAAGCTAAAACTTAATAAACTTTTTAGAGGTAGATTAATAAGACCTATTTTTTCTGTATAAGAATGTTACCTCTCCCTTTAATAACAACTTTTATGTTGTCTTCAAAAGAAATATTATCTCTAAAAGACTTATCGTGTGATAAAAATAAATTTTTTAGTCATATAATTACTAGTGTATATATATATATATATATATATCCAATAACCACATTTCTTGATCATTTTCTTCATCACTATCTTGTTACATATTAATAACCAAGTTGGCTCTTCTTCCTCTCCTCGTACACAATATTCCTTCTCTTTGTTTTCATATGAGCTTCTACAATATATTATGTTAAGATCAAATTTATCACAATTATAACATTGTATATTTACATCTTTTTTATATGAATTGCTCATGTTAGCTGAAGGTTTATGATTAACGTTTTTAATGATAACTGTACAATATTTCAAAATTTAAATTGAATTTATTTCCTTGTATAATTAACGGTCTTATTCTCAAAAGGAAATAAAATCATAAGAAATACGCTTTCTTTCTTGCAGGAACTTTCATTATGAACTTACCTTATCATAAATAGTTTATTTGAAAGGATCCTACACATTATGAAGGTCATATGTTAGCCCTGGGATTACTAGAAAATTTTTGGCAAAGATGATATCGAAGTTATTCAGATTTAAATCTATCTAGTTGATTAAGGATGCAAGATGAAGCAACGACTAGTTGAAGAAATTGACTATTTAAGAAAGAGCAACATCACTTTTGAAGCAACAAACACACTTAGACTTTCAAAACATTTAAACATCTATATTCTTAAAAATCATATCATTCTTATTGTGCCTTAGAAAGTAAAATCACTCTATCAAGAGAGTAATTGTTATTTGAGAACTTACTTTTGATTTTATATATATATATATATATATATATATATATATATATATAAGCTTTTAGAAGCTTGTTATACACTTCGAATGTAGAAGGTTGGAGAATCTTAAAAAAAATATGTACTCGTGAGCTTAAAGAGACTCATCAAATTACTATTTAATTTTATAGTGAAACACTTAAGTTGGATACTTGAGGACTAATAGGCTTGGGTTATAAGCCAAACGCCCAAACCAGTATAAATCGACTGCATTCTTCTTCTATCTCTCTTTAACTTTTAAATTTCTGCATTATATTATGAGTGTTTTCTTTTTAGCAAGAGGCTCCTTCACTCTTATAAGAAACCCTTTCTATTTTTAACTTGTAAGAGATTTCTTTCGGTTTGAACAGGCACCTTTTGTTTTAAATTGTTTTAACATGATTCATCATTCAATAGATTCCTTTCGTTTAATTAGGGTTCTATCCTATAAAAGGCTCCTATGGTCTAATAGGCTCTTCTTGTCATTTAAAAAGCTTTATCCTCTGACAGACTTTTAATGTTTTTATTCGTTAACTAAGATATGTTTTTTTATATGAATTGAAAGTAACTTGTATGCTTGCTTTATCCGCTGGTGCCACATCCTCTCATGGACTAATTCTAGTTTGCAATTTCATATTTGAATTTCCGTCCAACATTCCTCTTCTGCATCATCTATTATGGTCTTTGCCTCTTCCTCTTCCTTTTTGAAATCCTTTTTCTTTTTCTTTCTAGTTAAACTTTGAAATAAGAACTCGTGCTTGTTGATCGGTCTCATTCATTCTCTCTTCACAGACTCGTAAAAAACTTATGACTTGATTAATCATCATAAAATCTATATCTTTTAGTTCCTTAATATAGCTACAACAACATGATTGAAATTTAGATCCATTAGTCAATGATTTTTTTAATCATTTGAACATCTTTTCGTATCTTGCCATATATCTTTAAACTATTAACATTCTAGTTAATAATCTAAGATTAATACAAAATTTTGTATATATTTTGAGTGCTTCAAACTCTGCCCTTAAGGTTTGAAGATGAGCCTTTATCATCTTATCAATTATTTCGAGAGAATTTTGTAAAATCTCTCATACTTACTTCATAGCTGATTCTCTTAAAGTCTTTTCAAACATAGTTCGTCCAAACATACGAATCAATATCAACATTTACTGATCTTTTCTCTAAGCTTTATGTAATGCATCTTCTCTATTTAAATCAAGACTTCGTCATCTTCAGGCTGCTCTACGCCCTTTTCAATAATCTTCAATGCATCTTATGATTATAAAAATGCTTTCCTTTTGATACACCAATTATCATAGTTTTCATTAATGAGTTCTAAAAATTGAAAATGGAATATGGTTCGTTCATTTTTTTTTTATATGTAGCCAAGACATGCAGATAAGAAAACCTACAAAGTTAACAACAGACGACCGATTGTGAAGGTTCTTAAGTGTGTTGTGTAGAGTATCTTTAAACTTTTGACTGGAGAATTTGGCATGTGGTTGAAGATACCATCTAAAGGCATTGTGTTTTCATGATTTTCAATTATAGCCAGAGAAGGCTGGGTCCAGTAGACGCGAAAAGTCTAGTTTCCAATACTATAATGCATGGTCGCCTAACGCTTTTCTGTAAAACTTGTAAAGAACAAGATAGATGATTCGAAAATGCTACTCAAGTCAATCCAGAAAGAGGCATAATTTACAAAAGATATCAGTACCCCTATATCATTACTTCCATTTCATGGGCCTAACTTTTGACAAAGTTAGTGTCTTTATGCTCTAAAGAACATAATTTCAATTGCATATTGACATGTTCACCATGCACTACGGACAAGAGATGTAAGAAACAGAGAGTTAAAGCCAATTCGTTTCTGTCTTCTTCTTGCTAGCGAAGCATGCAGAACCTTACAGACAGCCTAGTGATTTGAGAAAAAGCGGAACTTTGACTCCTCCATTAAGATCATTGTTTGTAAAGCGGAACTTTGACTCCTCCATTAAGATCTTTGTTTGTCATCCTTGCTTGGCAATTTCGTTTGGCACAGTCCAACAACCTTATTCTTGACACCAGAGGGTAAATTAGGTCAATCTAGCAGCCTGCAGTCATATGGATGTGCCCTACCAATAACACGCGAGTCAAGACAATTTTAAATTGTAGAATGCAATGCGACCCCGAGAACCATTAGAATTACATTTATATTAGTTATATTTATATTTATAATTGCTTCAACACCTCCTAATTTGGACTTAATCCGTATTTCTTAAATTGTACCCCAAAAAAAAAGATGTTCTTATTCATATGATATGAACAAAAATTGTAATGCTTATTTTAAGAACTAAAACAAGTAAAGGGCATTGTTTTCAGCTGTCTTAAATAGTGATGTGAAGGCCAAGGACGACTAATTGTCTGCTTAAGAAGCAAAATTGCAGAAGATCAATTTTAAAGGATCATTAACATTTTATTTCCTCGACCCCACTTCTTCACATCTTACATAAAAATTACTAATTAGCAGCAGAGCAAACTGATCCTGTGCAAGGCCCTTGGAGCAAGCCATTAACCTCGATGGATGGACCTACTAGTGCTAACGCTTCCCAACTTGGGTTTTGTGGGCTACAGACTACAGTCAATTCACTAAATAACAAAAGTAAAATGTACTAAGCTAAATGAGCTTCTTTTCTTTCGAGGCAGACAATGGCGTTTTGAGCATTGGTTGGAATCCGAAGGATGTGTTATGTTGTCTTCTGCAGTGCCTTGCTTGCAAGAGCTACTCGGTGATTGTTTGATTATGCTTTGCATTACAACGTATTTCAAATTGGGAAGTCAAAAGAGGAGACCTTAATACAATTCTTAGCTTGAAGTTAGCCTAAAAATTGTGTCTTTAGCGATACTATTCAATTTTCTCTATTTGACCACTAAGAGAGTGACAATTTTGATTGGCAACTGGCAACTGGCAACTGGTGGGTACGTGTGGGAGAAAAAAATTGCAGACCAAATTTGCTACTTAAGAAAACGAGTTATCTTGATCTCAAAAGGTGGAATCGTCCATCTTAGACGCCCCACATTTTGATCCGACAGAGTTGTGAGGAAGGTAAATTATGGTCTGATTTCGGCCAACTTTTCAGAAGGGTGGCCCAACGCCGGTGCACACAAGGAGTCACTACATTAGATAAACTCCCACACTGCCGCTGTCAGGACTCAAACCTGAGGCCTTATCTCAACTTGCCCTTTCAATGACTAACCGAGCTACCCATGTGGGCAGAAAATAAGTTTTCTTTGTATGATATTTGGTTTGTAAGAATAGTTTAAGTTTAATGTGAGACATACTTTTTTTTTTCCTGAAGGGAAAAGAAGCAAAATTACACAATTTGGTTAAGTATGTGAGACATACTTAAGATTTGTTAAAGAAAACAAGTTGTGAACTTGTCATTTGTAATGGTTAAGTATCTCATTCATCATAAACGATGTGGTAACCTATTTGGATTTTGTGCCACAAAAATACACTAGTAAATATTATTATTAAATCTATAATTTAACATTTAGGGACAGCAGTCCCACCACACCCAACAGCTTCAACAAGGACATGACAAGACCACAAAAATCAAACAGGGGATTGGACCTTAAATAATTAGAATTATAAGGGTTACAGAACTGCTCAGAAGCTGGCAGTCCAAGACAAATGAAACTCTCCTTTCACTACCAAAATTAAAACGAGAAAGTAACATGTGTAACTTATTAAAATTTGAAAAATAGGTTAAGCTGAGAGATGGATGGTGTATTTGGTCCTCTACCATAGCATGCCATTTAAGACTTTGAATAATTTTAATATCAAAATTTATTTGTCTATGTTCAGTAAAAACGGTGGTAAATATTTTAAAAAATAGAACAAGCGTCATTTAAAGATTTTTCCAAAGTCATTATTATTGTTGTCGTTGAATATGAAATAGTTATTATTATTTTCTTGTTTTTTATCTTAAAACAGGATATCCATGACAGAGCCAGTGACTAATCTTTGTAAGGTAAGAAACAGTCGGCCTGAAATGGTTAATGAATTGAAGTTTTTGCAAACCAAGCTAACTGAAAGTGGCTGAGCTGGTCCTATTTCTCCACATCACATCAATCAATTAATTGCATTTGCACCATTAACACTTGATTAAGCTATACAACATATGTTAATGATCAATAGAAAAAAACAAAAGGAAAAAAAAAAGGGAACAGATTTGCTGTTAGCCTAAGTAGATGCCAATCATCTAGTACAATAATGAAAATGGTTAAGATCTTAAAGGGCACACAGCAATTCAGATACAGCAGATCTGCTCCCAACAAAAAGGGGCACAGTGAATAGGCTAGCTCTTGCATTTAGGAATTACCAAAGTCAATGTCCTTTTTCTCACTGTTTGTTTAATAATAGCGGAAGATTGTGGAGAGAGAAAGGAGGGAGAGAGTCAATTGAGAGAGAGAGCATTGTGGTTATCAATACTGGTATGTTTTGTTCTTGGATTTACTAAGCTTGAAAAAATTAACGAGCTTTTTGACGTGGGGAGGGATTGGATTGGCTCTGTTTTTTTTCTGTGTTGTTCCATTGGAGTGGGAGATACTCGTGAAGAAGAAGAATCCTTTTGAGCTCTCTTGCTAATGGAGACTTGACTTACCTTGTTATAAAGAGTTTCTCCGACTATTTTGTGTTATTTGTACAAAAACATTTTTCACTTCCTTGCTTTTGGTGGGAATTTCTTTGCAAGTTTGGGGATCTGGGTTTCGGGGTTCTTGCCTTTTACTATCTCTCTTTTTCTTCGTTCTGCTAAATTTGTTTTCATAGTTGAATTTTACTCTGGACTGCTGGCTTTGACTTTCTTTATTTGAGTCATTTCAAGTCTTGGTTTCTTTATGCGGCTCTTCACCTGAAATTCTTAAAGCTAACTCCTTTTCATTTTTCCTACTTCATTAATGCTTGGATTCGCGCTGAAATCGGAATTGGGAGTTCTTTTGTTCTGGATTTGAAGTTAAGAAAAGCTGCAACATCTAGGGTTTTTTAACTGACCATCTTATATAAATTCTCTGATGGGCTAATCCCAATTGAACCCAACTATTTTTCTTGAATCTTCACTGAGTTTTAGCTTCCTGGAGTTTTCTATCGGATTGAAAGTCAAAAGCTTTAATGCATCTTTCACTGTGGAAGCCTATCTCCCACTGTGCTGCTCTGCTCTTGGACAAGAAGAGCAGAAGAAAAGATGGGTCTGACCTCAATGTTGATTTCAAGAGAAACCCTTCTATTCTTCGTAAACTGCAAGAACTAAAGCTCAGGGAGGCTCTTGAAGAAGCGTCTGAAGATGGGTCTTTGTTCAAATCCCAAGACATGGACACTGAGTCAACTGCAAACCAAGATGAGAGCCTTGGGAGATCAAGATCTCTGGCAAGACTCCATGCTCAACGTGAGTTCTTGCGTGCCACTGCGCTGGCAGCGGAGCGTGTTTTTGAGACTGAAGATGACATTCCGGAACTCCAGGAGGCATTTTCCAAGTTCCTGACAATGTACCCGAAGTACAAGTCTTCGGAGAAGGTTGATCAATTGAGGTTAGATGAATATGCACATTTGTCTCCGAAGGTATGCCTTGATTACTGTGGATTTGGGCTTTTTTCCTATGTTCAGACTTTGCATTACTGGGAGTCTTCTACATTTAGCCTATCTGAGATAACAGCAAATTTGAGCAATCAAGCTCTCTATGGTGGTGCTGAGAAAGGTACTGTTGAACATGATATAAAGACCAGAATAATGGAATATTTGAACATTCCGGAGAACGAGTATGGGCTGGTTTTCACTGTGAGTCGGGGGTCTGCTTTTAAACTGCTTGCAGAGTCGTACCCTTTTCACACTAACAAAAAGTTATTGACCATGTTCGATTACGAGAGCCAGTCTGTGAATTGGATGGCTCAAAGTGCTAAAGAGAAGGGTGCAAAAGTTTACAGTGCATGGTTTAAGTGGCCAACTCTTAAACTATGTTCTACTGATCTGAGGAAACAAATTGCTACTAAGAAAAGAAAGAAGAAGGACTCTGCTGTTGGCTTGTTTGTGTTTCCAGTTCAATCAAGAGTAACTGGGGCCAAATATTCATACCAGTGGATGGCCTTGGCTCAGCAAAACAATTGGCATGTCTTGCTTGATGCAGGGTCATTAGGGCCAAAAGACATGGATTCACTTGGTTTATCCTTGTTTCGTCCTGATTTTATTATAACATCTTTTTACAGAGTATTTGGATATGACCCAACTGGTTTTGGGTGTCTTCTTATCAAGAAATCAGTGATGGGAGTCCTTCAAAATCAATCAGGGAGTACAGGCTCTGGAATGGTGAAGATTACCCCAGAGTATCCCATGTATTTGAGTGACTCTGTGGATGGTCTTGATGGTTTGGTTGGCATTGAAGATGATGACAATGCAGGGAATGGTGATAAAACTGTGGAAACTCGCCCTGGATCACGGTTGCCTGCCTTTTCTGGTGCATTTACATCTGCTCAGGTGACGGATGTCTTTGAGACCGAGATGGATCAGGACAATAGTTCTGATAGAGATAATACAAGCACCATCTTTGAAGAAACTGAGAGTATTTCGGTAGGTGAAGTGATGAAAAGCCCAGTCTTTAGTGAAGATGAATCGTCAGACAACTCATTTTGGATTGATTTAGGCAACAGTCCACCGGGATCAGATACTGCAGGTCATTTGAACAAGCAGAAACTAGGTTCTCCCTTGCCACCTTTTTGGTTTTCTGGCAAGAAACATCACAAGCATCTCCTTTCAAAACCAACGTCAAAGATATGTGGCAACCCTTTGTATGATGACAAAGGGGTCAACCTGGGGCCACATGATGACCATCATGTTCTCTCATTTGATGCGGCGGTTCTATCAGTTTCCCAAGAGTTGGATCATGTAAAGGAGTTTTCTGAAGAACAATTTAACAAAAGGGGTTCAGATCAAGTGAATTTTCATGAGATAGAGGAAGAATCTGGAAATGATAATCTACTTCAAACTGCTTCCTTGTCAGATGCTGCCACAAACAGATTGCGCCTCAATAATTCAACTTTGTCTTGCCAGAATCATAGACTAGCGAATGGCTCAGTCCCAGAGATGAAAGAAAGTGCTATAAGAAGAGAAACAGAAGGTGAATTCCGGTTGCTGGGCAGAAGGGAAGGGAATAGATATACTGGTGGTAGATGTTTTGGGTTGGAAGAGAATGAGCATCCGAGCAAGGGAAGAAGGGTATCATTTAGCATGGAGGACAACCGCAAAGATCAATTGGGTCATACTTTCGAGCCAGGAGAAATATCTGCAACCAGCCTAGATGATGAAGATTACACCAGTGATGGCGAATATGATGGGCAAGACTGGGATCGGAGGGAAACTGAGATAATTTGCCGCCATTTAGATCATGTGAATTCGTTGGGTCTCAATAAAACAACTCTCAGACTGCGGTTTCTGATCAATTGGCTTGTAACCTCATTACTGCAGTTAAGATTTCCTAGTTTGGATGGTGATGGAAGAGTAAATCTAGTTCACATATATGGCCCAAAAATAAAATACGAAAGGGGCGCAGCTGTTGCTTTCAACATTAGAGATAAAAACCGCGGCCTCATCAATCCAGAAGTTGTTCAGAAGCTGGCAGAAAGAGAGGGCATTTCACTTGGAATTGGTTTCCTTAGTCACATAAGGATTCTTGATAGCCCAGGGCAAAGGCAACAAGGCGCTTTCAACCTGGAAGATACTACTCTATGCAGGCCAATGGAAAATGGTCAGCACAATGGGAAAGGTGGATTCATACGGGTTGAGGTTGTTACTGCATCTCTGGGATTTCTGACAAACTTTGAGGATGTCTACAAGTTGTGGTTTTTTGTTTCGAAGTTTCTCAACCCAGCATTCATTGGAGAGGGTGGACTTCCAATAGTTGAAGAGGGACTAGAGACGTGAATCCTTGGACAACTATCAGTGATTCTTTTCTTGCTTTCTCCTAGATATGGGAAGTTATTATAGAACTGCAAATATTTGGGGCTCTGTGCTGAAAATCAGAAGCTGGAGAGAAGGTTGATGGTGTTAAATACGTAGGGTGGGATTCTTTTGCTCTTCCTCGAGACTCTTTGATGGAATGGGTGAATTTGTTAATTCTTATTTTTCTTCCAGTTTTACCTTTTTCTCTTTGTAGAGGTGGTTTAGAATTTGTATAATCTCGGGAGGTTGTGTTCTGTCCTAATATTGAAGTAGAATTCTATGAGCAGAACTTTCACTACTCAACATTCTGCTCTCTATCTATAGAAAATGAAATTTCTTGCATATGTAAAAATTTGACATGGTTTCTGTCCTAGTGTTTGATGGTAGTCAATGCTAGTTGACATTGTATTCCCAATGCCATTCGAGCCCATACATGTTTTCTTTTGCTCGGTGATTGGAAATTTGTGGTCGAACATATTGATAAATCCAGTCTAATGTCATGCACGACACAAATTTTGCTTATGAATAATTTTCAGCGCGCTTCCTCCCTTTTTCTTGGTATATAGGGCATTTACGCTTGAGCCTTGGTTTTCCAGCAACACCAACCAGGGCAAGCCATTGAATAACATGTTGTACTCTAATGAAACGTTCTTACCAGGATGGCTGTTCTTCAGAAGCAAGGTCTAGGCAGACCTAATTCCCCAGACATATTTGACCATCATGTTCAACAAGTTGTTTGTGTTTGTTTTAGTCGTAACCTATGTTGCTATAGTTAAGTAGTACATGACTAGTATCTCTTGTCTTCACCTATAAAACGTAGTCTTTTTCTTGACGTTGAGCGTTTCAGTTTTCTATTACCTGCATAGTCGAACCTAACAAGGCTCAACTTGCTTTTCTTTTAGTGTGGAAAAGAATAAAAGTCCAAAGATTGGGATAGGCAAAGCATGTTCATGTACATGGAAAGTGATATGATGTTAGGAGAAATAGGAAAAATCCTTGTACAATGTGAAGCTCATCATCAAAGTTTAGCCAATCCCAATGACATGGGGTCTACTTGGCAATTATCAATTTTTTGGGCCATAGCCATTTAGTTTTGTTTCCCACAAAAATAATGGTAAAGGCAAAGGCATGCATACTATACTTCTCTTAGCTTTTTCTTGGTACCTTTGCACAGCCAACTACATTTTGAAACCTCATCATGATTGCCAAAATCTGCTTTTCTATAATAGAACTATACTCCACTAAAACATCCAAATGAGAAATCCTCTATACTATCTAAAAGATAGCATATAAATATAGACAAATCGAAGCCATATCCAACAACTGTTTGATAGTTCCTGTGGGAAAGTTTTATAAAAGAAACCAATAGCATATAAATATAGATAAATCGAAGTCATATCCAACAACTGTGAGAGTTCCTGTGGGAAAGTTTTCTAAAAGAAACCTTTTCGTGGTGGCTGGGGACAGCAAACGTTGGCAAACTTCAGCTGACGGAAAAGCAGGAGCCTAGTGGGCTCGTAAACAAATAAAATACGTCCTTATACATTGCATGTCCTAATCATTATCATTATGGTAACTTAATTTATTTTAAACAAAATAAAAAGTAATACTCTTCACATGGTAGTATCTCCAGTTCTTTGAAGTCGATATCAAACCTCGAATGTTTTGTGCAAGTGAACAATGAGCTCAGGATTGCATCATCTTGATAAGGAATGCAGCTTCTAAAGCAAAATCCATTAAGTGACGGTGGAAGTTTTGGATATTCACACACTCGACCAGCTGCTTCTCAAACCCCAAGTCAAAAATACGTTGGCATAAGTATCGTGAGCACCTTCAGTTTTTATGTTGTGAAACTACAGCAAATACTGTCTGCCGATGTTTATTTGGTAAATCTCTGTTACATTCCCACGATTAGATTAAAGATGCAAATAAGAAACGGAGAAAGTTCAAATGTACCTTCAATGTATATCAGGGATGTGATTGATTGCTGAAGCAAATAAGAGGCCACCTGCAGTATATCTCCAGCCAGCAATTTTGTTTTCGTGTAGCAAGGCTCTGTTGAGTGTCATGACTTTGAACCTCACAACAAAATCAGTTTTATTTTGTTATATTTTCAAGGCAAATGAAGTATTGTGATATGTAGCAGATTTTTCTATATTTTTGTTTCACAATTATGCTGTATAAATTGACGGTTTGCTGCTCAATAAAACTATATTTCAACAGTTCTTACTTGAATATTTTTCTTTATTTTTGGATCCTCAACAATTTGGTATCAGAGATTTATCTTGAGGAATTTGTGAAATTAAAAGAAAACCCATAAACACCTTTCACCTATTATACAAACACAAAACTCTCTCCCACTCAAAATGAACTCAAAAACTTCAGTTACTGCGATTGCTCCCCCAATATGTGATGGAACAAATTATCAAGGCTAGGCTGTTAGAATGGAAGCCTATTTTAAGGCTAATGATGTGTGGGAATGATAGACTACATATTATGTGATAGTAGAATAAGTCAGATATTTACTTGCCTAAGAATAGGAATTAGGTAGTTAG
>JAOSBM010000204.1:22774132-22785323 GCA_027568955.1 Erythroxylum tenue | reverse complement strand
GGGGTTAAAGGAGAACATCTTCCGGAAGGATTTTCAGTCAAGGGAGGTAACCTTTTATTCAAGGGCAGGATGGTACTCCCCAAGGGATCCTCAGAATTCCACTAGTGATGAAGGAGTTCCATTGCACACCAGTGGGAGGACATTCCAGGTATTTCAGAACTTATAAGAGGTTATCCACTTTTGTGCATTGGGAATGGATGAAGAAAGACATTCGACAGTATGTTGCAAATTGTGAGGTATGCAAGCAGTGCAAATATGAAGCATTGAGTCCAGCAGGACTTCTACAACCGCTGCCTATTCCTCAAAGAGTTTGGGAGGATATATGCATGGATTTCATCACCGGACTGCCAAGATCCAACCGGTTTGATACTATTATGGTGGTGGTCGATTAGCTGACAAAATATGGGCATTTCATATCCCTTTCTCACCCTTATACTACCAAGGAAGTGGCTGCTGTTTTTGTAAAGGAGATAGTGAAACTACATGGATTCCCTAAATCCATTGTTTCCGATAGGGATAAGTTGTTTATGAGTTTATTTTGGCAGGAACTCTTCAAGCTCTTCGGAACTACCCCCCGGTTTAGTTCTTCCTATCATCCCGAGACGGATGGACAAACCGAAGTAGTGAATAGAGGATTGGAGGCCTACCTTAGATGTTATGTTGGGAGTCAGCCAAGAAGATGGGTGAAGTGGTTATCTTGGGCAGAATATTGGTACAATACCAATTTCAATCAATCCGCAGGGATGACTCCTTTTAAGGCCCTATATGGGAGGGACCCTTCTACCTTATTCAAGTTGGAAGACCTCACTTCAGCTATGGAAGATGTTAATGAATTAATGAAGGAGAGAAATGCAATAATCAAGGAGTTGAGGGAACATTTGGCAAAGGCTCAACAGCGCATGAAAAATACAGCAGATAAACACCGAAAGGATGTGGAGTTTGAAGTGGGAGAACGGGTGCACATCAAGCTCAGACCTTATCAAATGAAGTCCTTGGCCAAGCGGGTGAATGAGAAGTTGAGTCCTAGGTTTTATGGACCTTTCAAAATAATTGAGAAAATTGGCAAACTCGCCTACCGCCTGGAATTACCACCCAATGCTAAAATACACTCCACTTTCCATGTTTCACAGCTGAGGAAGTCAGTGCAGCCACCTCCTGACCCATAACCATTACCACAGTCATTAACCAAGGACAATGAGCTGCTGCTACAGCCAGAATCGGTAAGGAAAATCCGAAAACTGATTAATGGCAGGGAAGAGGTACTGGTGAAATGGAAGGATTTATCATATCACGACAGTACTTGGGAAGATTATGAAATTATTGACAAGCTATTTCCTGATTTTCACCTTGAGGACAAGGTGAAACTTGTCGACGGGGGTAATGATAGGCCCTTAATTGAGAAAGTTTATAAAAGGAAGAAGGGGCACGTGGGGTTGAAGGTATATTCTAGAAGATAGAGAGAGGGGCTGCTGCAGGGGGAAAATGGAGGACAATCCTAACTAACTTGGCAGCAATAAGGCCCACTGGGCAGGAGAGAGAAGGGGGCATTTCTGCAGAACATGAGGTAAAAAAAATAGACTGAAGTTGGGAGAGTGGTTAGCCTCTCGAAAGCTAACCAAAAGGAGGGAGAAGGTGCTATCCGTTCAGGGAGTTCTTGGAGGAGAAGGGTCAGGAGGGGTTTTGTGAGCATACATTACTGCTATACTTCTTTTCATTCTGTTTCTTGATCTAGAGTCTAAAGAACACACTGTGATTTACTTACTAAGCACTGGGTGTTCTGTGTGTTTGGATACTACTCACAGAACATATATAAATAAAGATTGCTAGTGTTCTATCATGGCCTTAGTTTACGAAGCATCTGGAACTTATAGCTATGAATGTTAATACTTCTGCCCTAATTTCCATATTGTTTGCTGACTCTATGAAGTACAGACACGGCAAAATGGAGCCGTGTCCGAGTGTCCGACACGGACATGCGGTGGACACGTGTCGGACACGTGTCTATATGTGTCAGAATAAAAAAAGTATTTTCATCGGCTTGGATACGGCTCGGACACCTTGGAGATGGCTCGGACACTGTTTGAAACGGCTCGGACACGTTTTAATATGGCTCGTAACATTTTTATGAATTATTCAAAATTTTATTTAGTTGACATGGGTAGTCTTATTAAGAAAGATATAATTGTTTAGAACTTCTCAATTCCCTCGTGATTTTCCAGCCGACATCGCTCCTCCTTCATACAACGCTAACTTCAATCTGTTTTTCACACAACACGTCATTCAGGTTCGTTAACGTCATGCCTTTCTTTGTTTGTGGTGTGGCAACGATTTTCAGAGTTGTGTGTAATGGAAACCTACAACTCTGAAAACCGTGTACAGAGTCGTGTGTTTCCACAACTCTGTACACGGTTATTGTACCAATTCTTTTTTGGTTTATCAATGATTGCCGAATCGAGGAAAGATATTTTAATTTGAAATTTTTTCATGCCTATACTGTCACTAAGCATGCAAGATTGTGAATTAATAAAATAAAAAATGATGAAAGACTATGGCTGGAAACGCAAGACAAGTTAACTAGTGAAGCCAACAGATTCTTTACAATCCTTTTAACCTCATATGTGGAAGCAGATATACATAACCGGATTTTTGTATAATGGACGTGAAGAATTATTTTAAATTATGACAATGCAGTATTGTTAAAACAAATCAGTATAGAGGAAGTTAAAGCTACACTTGATTCTTAATGACTTAAAACTTAGAATATCATATTATGAGCTTTGAGTTTTTTCTTAATTCTTAAATCTAAATTTTATAATATATACATATATATGCCGTGTCCGTGTCCACCAAATTTTAGAAGGTGGTGTGTCCTCGTGTCCGTGTCGTGTCGTGTCGCGTGTCCGTGTCCTTGTCTGTGCTTCTTAATTTGCTGTTAAATCCTTCATATCTGTTGTTAACAGTGATTTTCTTAGAAGCCTTACTATTTTCCTGTTTTATGTGTATGTTCCTAAGCGTGTATTATTCCTTTGAATGCCTCCAGTGTTCACCCTGTGTGGGTTGAGCTCATACTGCGTTGGACTTGGCAAGAGTTGTCATAGGATACTATATAAGATAGTCACAAATTTCAATGATATTGTGGGGCCCTTTTGTTCAATTTCTGGTTCAAGAGCCTCTGTAAACTACTTTTGGTTATTCAGATGATTTCTTGACACCATGACTTGTATAGAGTTGTTTCGGGTTTTTTTGCTTATTGTTCATTGAAATAGGTTGGCATTGATAACCTTGAAGAATTTTGGGGGTGACAATTGTATAAGTAGTCGTCAGATTGTTTGAAGCAAACTTTTTGTGTTGTTTCATCACCCATTCCTTTTAAAATTTGCTGTCAAGGGTAAACAAAACAGAGGGCATTGGAGGGGGTATGGAAAATGAGTAGATGGTTTCTTTTATCCATTGTTTCAAGGAGAATAAGAAATTTCCTATTTCAGATGAGATCATCATGTTATTCACAAAATTGAATTCCTTGAACTGATACTTTGACATATTCTGCAACTAGATCATTCTTGTAGAACAACCATAACACCCATGCATTTACAATTTTTGGATATCATCTGAAAAACTGACATATAACTCATAGGATAAGACTTTGTTTTACCAGAACTTAATTGTCCTTGTGTAGCTTTTTAATAGTAAGTTTAAAACATTTTTCTACTGCTGCCTGGAATATATCCTCTGATGTGGTTGCCGCTTGCAGGCTGTTCCTAAGAACTTGGTAGAAGCATTTGGCATTCAAAATCAAAAACAGATGTTTCTTTGTGATGAGAATTCAAGGTTATGGCTAGTTAAAGCTTCGAGCACGAAAGATGGTCGACTTAGTTTGTATTCCGGATGGCTTGACTTCTGCCAGGCAAATAATGTGAGAAAGGGAGACAGGTGCCGGTTTGAATATATCTGCAGCAAGGGAAGCGAAGGTGGTTTAAGCAATCTAATGCAAGTCGATATCATTCATAAAAAAGGTATATAATTCATGAGAAGCCAGGGAACAATAAGAAAGTATATAAATCATGAGAAGCCATCGAACATTATGACGCCAGAGAGCTTTGCACTTCCAATTTGAGGGTGACGGCATTAGTTCTGTCCTCCTAACAACTGCCGCTTGTTCTTCCTACAATGTTTTACCGTTGGAAAATTCCACAACTTGCATTTTCCAGTTTCTTTTTTTTTTTTTTCCAGAAATGTGGACATACTAGATCAATCACTTCTTTAGCTAAGTGACAATTGACTCCAGATACTTCATCTACTGCAAACTCTGGTCGACAGCAGCCGATATCTTGAACTGATCAACATATGCAGTGGGAATGCTTAGAACTATCTTAATCATTGTAGTTACATTAAGCTTATGCTTAACACTGTTCTTGCTTTTGTCTCATTGGTTTACAGATTAACATTCAGATATAGCTAGCTTTTTCTTCTCAGCTGAAGTGCAAAATTACCGGAAGACCGCTCAGGGGCTAACAAATCTGTCTAGGACCACAAGAAAAAACTGATAGATTGATGAGAAGCAATGCCGAATTATTTCAGAATAGCCCCGCAGTTTCTGCGATCCACCTTAACATGCAAGTCCGAGTCACTTGGCATTACATCTTGCGATCGGAATGAGTAACTGAGGTACTAAGCTGCTTAAATGTCTAAGCTGACAGGATATTGTGACTACTGGACGTGTCCAGAGTTGAGTCTTGATCTGTTTTTATTTTTATCTTATTTTATTTTTTTATAAAGACCTACATTTGATATTTTCTATCGCCCTGTTTCGTATACTACTGAGCTGAGGGGGGAGCACCTAATAAAAAATCCTTCTAACTATATTTTTTCGGATGAGACAAAGTGACTACATCGGATTGGCAAATTATGAGAGTAAATAGTCCTCGTCCTTCAGGACATTCAAATAAAGGAGTATAATTAACCAGGCGTTAGATTTAAAAAGTTAATGATTAATTAAGCTAAATGAAATTAATCATTTTAGTTGTTATCATGAAGATGACAATTCAATGCAGAACTGCCAAGCCACTTTGAGATGGAAAAGTCAATAGCTCAGAAAATGAGATCCTTGCTCATATCATAGAATTGTTTCTAATGGCAAATTAATATCATATAATTTTATTTCTATTGACTAACAGTTTTGTTTGTAGTGATCAACTTAAAAAAAAAACAACGAAAAGGACAGATATCTGCTTATTTTTCCCGGGCGAGATTCGTGTATATCTGACAAAATCACTTGTATCCATAATCCATGCTAAATCTAGAAAGAAAGCGTGAAGTGGTCCCGAAGATATTTCTGAAACTTAATCAACAGTGCTGAACTTCTTCAACCTTCAATGGATTCTGCGTTCTTCTTCTTCTTAAGCTTTCTCTTTACTTTGATCGTCATCTTATCATCTAGACATGTATATTACTCGAAGAAAGCAAAGGCAAAGTCCTGCACTGTGCCTCAAGCTGATGGTGCTTGGCCCATCAGAGGCCATATGCACCTCTTTGGCGGGCAGCAATTGACTCACAAAATACTAGGAGCCATGGCTGATAAACATGGACCAGCATTCACTATCAAGCTAGGATCACATAACATTCTGATTGTGAGTAGCTGGGAAATGGCTAGAGAGTGTTTCACTACTCATGATAGAGTTTTCTCTACTAGACCAAGTATTCTTGCCTCAAAGCTGCTAGGCTATGACTATGCTATGTTGGGTTTTGCTCCTTATGGGTCCTACTGGCGTGAGATGCGGAAGATAACGACAATAGAGCTTCTGTCAAGTAGTAGGATTGATCTGCTGAAGCACATAAGAACTTCAGAGGTGAAGACTGCAATAAGAGAGCTGTATAGTACATGGGCTAGTAAAGGAAGTGTTAAAGGTGGAGTCTTAACAGATATGAAACAGTGGTTTGGAGATCTGACATATAATATTGCTTTGAGAATGGTAGGAGGCAAAAGGTATTTCGGAGCAAATGCTGATTGTGACGGAAGAGAGGCAAAAAGATGTCAGAAGTTGATGAGGGACTTCGCCTATCTGTTTGGGGTTTTTGTGTTGTCTGATGCAATACCGTTCCTGGGTTGGTTGACTTTTAATGGATATGAGAAAATAATGAAGAAAACTGCTAACGATTTGGACAACCTAGTTGAAGAATGGCTGGAGGAGCATAAACAGAAGAGGTTGTTGGGTGGTAAGGATACGAAGGAACGGGATTTCATGGATTCTTTGTTGAACATTTTGGAAGAGTCCAAAGTTTCAAGTTTTGATGCCGACACCATTAACAAGGCTACTTGTCTGGTAAGATCCACAGACTCTTTATCACAATCAACAGACTGCTTAATCTTTATATGATCGGAAAGTATAAAATGTCTTGTGAAATAAATTGTTTGGATGGTGAGTAGGGTCTTGATTTTGCCATCAGAAACAATCAACATATTACTTAATCTTTCCCCTGTTGCATTTCACATCTTATCCAAACTTATGAAAAAATACAGTCTTTGCTAACAAGTGATTGTTGTGCTAGAATTTAGTTCTAGCAGGAAGTGACACTACCATGGTTACTCTTACATGGGCACTATCTTTGCTACTTAACAATCCTCAAGCACTCGAGAAGGTTCAGAATGAGCTTGACATTCACGTTGGCAAGGATAGACATGTAGAGGAAACCGATTTGAAAGACTTGGTATACCTCCAAGCTGTTGTAAAGGAAACCTTGCGCCTATACCCACCTAGTCCATTGATTTTACGTGCTGCAAAGGAAGATTGCACTCTCTCAGCTGGCTACCACATTCCTGCTGGCACAAGGTTGATGATAAACGCATGGAAGATTCAATACGATGAACGCGTATGGCCAAATGCTCAAGAGTTCAAGCCCGAGAGGTTCTTGACATATCACAAGGAGACAGACTTAAGAGGGCAGAGTTTTGAACTTACCCCTTTTGGCTCGGGAAGAAGGTCATGCCCTGGCATCTCTCTGGCTCTCCAGGTGGTGCATTTTATCCTAGCTAGCTTGATGCATGCTTTTGAAGTCAAGAACCCTTCGGGTGAAGATGTGGATATGACAGAGAGTAATGGCTTGACAAATTTGAAAGCGACCCCACTTGAAGTTTTCTGTATCCCACGTCTTAATTCCAAGGTTTATGGTTAGTATCCTCCAGCACTTGCCAGAAAGACAGGCAAAATGAGTTGATATCCAAGACCCTTTGTATGTGGGGGTAAATATGTATCTTATTGTAATAGAACGCATCTTTTGATCATATCAAGATATAATAAGAAGATAACCATGATATAAGAATTTGGTTTCCCTAGTTGATGACCAAGATAGACGCTTCAGTATTGTTTGGTTGCCCTGCATGTTTATAGAGCTCTGTTTCGGAAGTCTTAAAAGTCCTGACCTTGATCACATTCACAGCTTGCGTACTGGGATTAGATTGAAATTCCAACCTTTTTCTTTGTTGTTCATGTTAAAAGGCTGTTGATACATTCAACAACTGCTGCAAAATTTTAACATATGGATTCAATAAGAGACTATGAAATCATCCCCTTTTCTAGAGATAAAGGAGTCCTAGGTTAAAGTCTTCCCAGAATCACCAATTGCGTTAAGACACTGGTTAAGCGTGAGTACATGGGCTTATCTCTGCGCATCTTCTCAGTATGAGATGGTTTTGGAGGCAAAGATCAGAAACTCATGATCTGACAAATAAGGAAAGTTGATCCAATTATCAGGAATTTTTGTTAACTATGATGTAAAAAAATGAAGATGGATATAACCTTGGGTATATAGAAGTGTTTTGCTACACTTGATTTGGTTACGACTTGATCCTATGGGGACTTGATGAGGCTGCAACCACTGGTAAGAAAAAGGGCAATCGCCATGGACATGGTGATGGATAATTTCAGAAGTCAATTTCATTGAACTCGATTTTGATGTTTGAATGGTCCCACGAGGTCTATAAACAAAATGACGTTACACGATTCATGGCAGCCTGACGCCTGATGTTCTATTAAAATTTTAAGGGTAAAAGAATTGGGGTTTTTCAGTTATTTAAAAATTCCAACTAATTAATACTGCAAACAAATTTTTAATTTTTATTTATTTATACAAATTTAAAATCTCAGTCAAAATAAATAAATAAATAAATAAATAAATATTAAGCTCTAATCCCTAGCATTTTCCAATTATTCGTAGTCTTCCCATGGTGATGAATCTCGTACCGTACTGCCCGGTACAGGGCAGTACCTATTGTACCAGTCGAAAACGGGTATAGAAGGTGATGTTTTGATACCGAGTTCTTTGTCCAGCTTATTTTGCCTGGTATCGACTGATACCGTGGGTATTCAGAATATTTGCCAATATCGAAAATTTAAAAAATACAGGGTTTTCTTCATTCTGTGTTTATTTTCTCTCCCACACTCTCACTCTCTCTCTTCTTTTCTGTTGCCACCACTCTCTCTCCGGTCGTTTGGCAGCCACCATCACACCCCAGCAATAGGCTGACGCCACTAGCCCATCCCAATCACAAAGTCTCCCCCGAATCCCAGATCTAAAATAGATCCGGATTCAAACCTGACCCAACCCGACACTGAATTGATTTCTGATTTTTTGGTGTGTTTTTTGCTTTTAAATTTGAAAATAAATTCATTTTATTTGATTATTTATGTATGTTTTGTGATGAAAGTTATTGGAAATTATTAGAATGAAAATTGTTGGAAATTATTGGAAATAAAAATTGTTTATATAAATTTTTGTAATGGTTGAATTGAAATTATTGGAAATTGTTAGAAATTGTTGGAAATAAAATTGTTGAAAATGTAAATTGTTTATGTGTATTTCATTATTTTGTGAATTGTGAATTTGTGCTGGTTGAAATTGTTGGTTGTTGGAAATGAAATTGTTGGAAATTTAGAAATGGAAATTGTTTATGTATATTTTATGATGTTTGAAACTTTGAATTGAAATTGTTCAAAATTATTGGAAATGGAATTGTTGGAATCTATTAGGAATGGAAAATATTGGAAATGAAAATTGTTTATGTATGTTTTGTAATGATTGGATTGAAATTGTTGGAAAATGATAGAAATGGAAATTGTTGAAAATGCAAATTGTTTATGTATATTTCATTATTTTGTGAATTGTGAATTTGTGATGGTTAAAATTGTTGGTTGTTAGAAATAAAATTGTTAGAAATTTGGAAATGGAAATTGTTTACTTATGTTTTGTGATGTTTGAAACTTTGAATTGAAATTGTTCACATTGTTGGAAATAGAAATTGTTTATTTATGTTTTGTAATAGGTTGAATTGAAATTGTTGGAAAATGTTAGAAATGAAATTGTTAGAATTTGGAAATGGAAATTATTTATATTTCTTTTGTGATGTTTCAAACTTTGAATTGAAATTGGAGAAAGTTGGAAACATAAACTACCATTTCTTTCCATCTATCAATATGCAAAATATGTTGAATTATTTGGTAATATATATGTGTGGGCTATCATAAATATTTATAATAGATAATGTGTGAAAGTAGTGATGTATATGTGTCCAAAAGGAACTTTTTCCAAATTGTGAACATTTTGTAGGCTAAACTCCAACTACTTATGCTAAGACTTATTAATGTCCATTAAAAATCCTAGAAGCAACGTATATATTTAAGAACCAAATATAGAATGGTGGATATAATATTATGGTTTGTTAGAAATGAAAAGAAGATTCAAAGGTTTGAATAAGAAAAAAAAAACATTTCTAAATTAAGTCATATCCTTCAACTTGATCCTCATGTTATGAATAGATGCGTATGAACAATTATATAAGATATGTCATTTATTATTTGGTGATTATGTAAATCATATCCTTCAACTTGATCCTCATGTTTGAAATTTTGAATTGAAATTGTTCGAAATTATTAAAAATGGAAATTGTTTATGTATGATTTATGTAATTATGTATGTTGAATAATTACTATTTGCTTGTTTTGTAACAAGCATTTGAAAGGTGGAGGAATAACCCGATTAAAGAAGCATTTAGCTGAGTTTAAAAGAGATGTGAAACCCTGTAAAAAAAAGTAAGTCATGATGTGAAGTAAAAGATGAAAACTTTGCTTAAAGAATATAAGCACGAGAAAGATAAAAGGAAAGGTTGAATTTTGAAATTGGTAGTGGAAGTTTGTTTGTTGGTTTTCATGATGATTGTGGAAATGATGAAGGTGGTAGTGATAATGGTAGTGTTCCATCCCAAGACTAGCAAGAAGTGAATGTTACACCTGGACTTGATGTTAAAAAAAGAAGAAGGCAGGTGACTAGTTTGTTTGCACCAGGAACAACTCCTGGAACCTAACTTTCAATTCGTAGTGTAATGCAATTAAGAGATGCTGCTTACAATGTCGATACGACAGTAGCTAGAAGGTGGTATGCCATAGGTTCATCATTTAATGCTTCCTAGTCTTACCAAGGGTGGGAAGAGCAAAACCGTGAGGGTCTTAATCCGAGGCCCAGCCCAAAGCGGTCAATATCTGTGGGTGAGTGGTCTGGGCTGTTACAAATGGTATCAGAGTTGGTTCTTGACCCGATGTACTAGCGTAGGATGCTAGGACCTAAGGGCGCTAGGACCTAAGAGGGGGTAGATTGTGAGATCCCATATCAGTTAGAGAGGAGAACGAAGTACGTTTTATAAGGGTATATATATCTCTTCCCCATAGATGCGACTTTCCAGGTGTGGGAAGAGCAAAACTGTAAGGGGTTTGAAACCCAAAGCGGACAATATCAGTGAGAGGGTCATCTAGGCTGACAAGGTCAAGGAGATGACATGGGAGCTTGAGGATACTATGAGACGTCAATACCTCTATTTATTTGTGTCCTCGACTTAGGAGTTTCGAGGACGAAATTCTTTTGAAGAGGGGAGGACTTGTGACGCCAGACTTTTTGAGCCCTTTTGTGTTGTTCTGTATTTGGAGATACTATTGTATATTGATATATACATGGGTATATATGAGTTCAAAGATGTATTTATCTGACATGTAAGCTTCTAAGTGTGTAAAACCGAGTCCATTGGATGGATATGACCATGGTGGTTAATTAAATGTGTTCTAATGCCTTAAAGGTGATTAGACATGATTTATAGACTTATTGGACACTTAGAAAGCTTAATTGGAAAAGTTGATGTACATAAGGGCTT
>JAOSBM010000204.1:22744968-22755425 GCA_027568955.1 Erythroxylum tenue | reverse complement strand
GGGACACCTGTCCAATTCTTAGCCACTTATCCACTTCCAGATTTTTCCATAATACATCATTTCGGGTCAACTTTGCAGGTTCTTTCTGACCCCAATACTTAAGTTATTTTGCAATGCTTTCTTCTAGATACTTGTTCCCCCTATGTCTTAAGTTTCTAATGCCACTAAAATCATTTCATTTAGACCTCCACTGATTCAGAAAATATCAAAACACTGAAGTATATTTAGTGAGATAACACCAGTTCATATCCTTTAAAGACACACTCACTATACCCGTCTCACTCTTTTCACTTAATCTCTCTCCATACAGTTCAGATAGCTTCAAGTTTTGGAGAAGATGTAGAGAAAAGTCTTACGAATCCAATGGTTCAAGAATCAGATCATTTGGATGTCTAGAGAAGAAGTTGTGGCCAAAATACTCCAACACGTTTCTGTCCTTAGGTGAAATGTACATATCTCAGTACGAATGTCATAACTTTTGCTATAGATGTCGGATTGACTTTTTTCTTGGACCATTGGAAAGAAGACTTCGAGATCTACAAGTTTCATGAAGACCTCGAAGGCTAATTCTATCGTCTTACTTGTGTATCGTCTCACTTTTTCTTTCGTCTGCTTTTTGCATCTGCTTTCTTCTGTCTGCTTTTCTATCGTCTACTTTTCTTCCGTCTGTTTTTCTATCGTCTACTTTTTTTCTGTCTGCTTTTCTTCCGTCTGCTTTTCTATTGTGTGCTTTTCTTCCGTATGCTTTTCTATCATTTGCTTTTCTTCCCTTCACTTTCTATCGTCTGCTTTTCTTCCCTTCACTTTTCTTTCGTCTATTTTTCTTCCCAGAACATATCCACTTATAAGAATCATAACTTTTGACTCCGATGTCCAAATTTTTCATATAATATACCGTTGAAAAGATAAAAGAAAGATCTACAACTTTTCAGAAGGCAACTTTGCCAAAATCGATTTATATCAATTCCAAATTTGCCCCTGAAGTCCGAAGACGACTTTCCCACTCATACACCAAAATACTGCACCCAATTCTTAACTTCATGACAAATTTTGAGACTCTTAGAGACAGAATTGAAATTCGATGTCTTCATAAGAAATGTAGCCATATGTGTCTAGTTTAATCCAAATCAAGAATCATCTCGTTTGGATCACTAGAGAAAAATTTATAGCTAACAGATCGAAGTGCGCTCAGTGAACATTTTCCAGATTACTACCCATCTTGTTTCTAAATCTTTCTTTATCACAACTCATACCACAATCACTCTCTCTACTCCTTCTACTTCCCATTTTCAATAAAATCATATCTAATATCGTTTATACCCGAAAATTGTGAATGAATGCATGTACCACGTTTTATACGAAAATATTCCGCATTTATGTGCATCTATGCCAACATGATGCATGAGCAAGAAAATGCATTGCCTTAATTTCTATTTGAGCTCACATGTACTAAAAGTTCGGGTCCTAACCCTTAATATGGGGACAGGATGTTACAATAAGTCTAAGTTAAGAGGACTTTTTTATTTGCTTTTCAGTTGTATCTATTGCAAATTCAAATTTGAGTATAAATTTATCCTTATTCCGGCGTACATACCTAATTTATACATTCCATATTCACATATGAAGTTAGGTACAATTTTATGTGATTATGTAACCTGTAAACAGAATATAAAAAAATTTCATCATTGTTAGATCAATCCATATAATTGGATTAAAAATGATCCAATCTACTTTGCATCTCGTATAGTTTGTTGACAATACTTCATGAGACCAGTTAGCATGGGGAATATATCGTAAATAGTTATGAAAATTTTAATATTTGGTTCTTTCTCTTAGTTGAGACGTCTGGCAATGACACGCAATGCACGCTGTGGCGGAACTTTGGGGAGGGTGTGACTGGGGGAATCACACCTTGACTCTTAAGATTATAAATTTATAATAAAAGAAACTTAACATTAAGGAGTAAATCAAAGGAAAACTAATTTATGATAAAAGTAAATTAAAGAAAGCAAAACTAATTTATATTAGTTTCAAAAACCAATCTTGCCTAAATCCACTCTTCGACACATTTCTTAAAAATTTAAGTGAGCCTTTTTTTTCAACAAGAGACTGAAAAGGAAACTTGTTGTAATAATTTTTTTTTCATGAATAAAAAATACCTCTTTTTACAATTATAAGAAGAAGAGTAGCCAGACCCTTAAAAGTTATTGGATTTGGGGTTAAACTAGCTGTTAAAAATAAAAAATCGTCATTATCAATTACTACTTATTGTTATTGATTGATCAATATGCAGTTAACCAATGTAGTAACTGTTGGAACATTAATGTTACTCTTGAGAAAGATTGTATTGGTTGATCAATGTGGGTTTACAAATGTAATAACTGGGTTGATTGTGACAAATTGGTTGACCAATGCACAATAAATATTGCTACAAAGTCTTGGTACACAAATTTAACTTATATTTTTCTACCATTAAACTATATAAATCTACCAATACACCTAAAACCATTATTCTAACGTCTTTAAATAGGTAAATTTAATCTTTCTAATGCAAAATTGAGTTAAAACAGTTCTTTAAATGTAACAAATGTATGTTTTAATAATCTTCCTTTTCTTTAAAATCAAAAGCCTCATGCAATGAGCTAAAATATAAATGTGTTTATTTATAAAAAGCCTTTAAATTATCAAAGTGATTAAGCAGGAATTATACATTACATTTTCATTTATAACTCTATTACGCTTGTTTCTTGGTCTTGATTTTTATAAATTGAAAACTCATAGTCGTGAGTTAGCTCTCACGACCGTGCAAGTGCTGCACGGCCGTGCAACTTGGTCTTTCCTGTTTCCTTCCTGAAAGAAATCATTTCATTTGTCCTAGAAATAGATCATCCTAAATGTCGCATAATTTGATTTGGTTGACATTAGGGGATCTAGGTTAGTTGAAATTAGGCGAAGAGACTCATAGTTATTTTGGTAAGGGGCGACTTCTGTATTATTACAAAGAAAATGACACAGGATGTCTGCAAATGCTTCATCATTATTCATACTCCATCCTTCTCTCTAATTCTGTGATAAATTTACAAAAGTAAGAAGGAGGTGAAACGAAGAGAGGGGGATTTCTCATACGAAAAAGATGATAGAGTATTCTTACATTTTTGGAGTGATAAGAAGAAGATGACAGTGTACATCGGCTGATTGGCTTGGCTCATAAGCTACACATTATGGAATAGTAATAGAGAGTTTAAAATTTAAGAATAACGAAGATGTTTTATAGTTAGATAGAATAAGACATAGTTATATTAGACAGATGATCTAAACTCTTGCCAAATGAATACAAATTCACGCGTTCCGGATGCATTTAATGTCAACCTTCAGGTTCCTACCTAGCGACCAAAAAATAATCTCTTGCCAAACCACTTAAGTCAACAACCAAGCTGAACTAATGTGTTCATGACCAAAATCGCAGATACAGTCATCCATTAGTGTGGAAGATGGATCAATTACTTGGCTGCACTAATCCTGCCCTGAACACTAAAGCTTGGGGCTGATAGGAGCGTAGTTGGCATGGTGGTGGAGCAGCCATTTCCCGTTGGCGGCGTATACTCCGACACTCGCCACATCTTCACAGACTTGTCAAGACTGCCGCTGTACAAGATCCACCCCCGTTCACCAGAGCCACACTCATGGTCTCTCTCTGCAGCCAAGCACTTGACAGGCCCTGTATGGCCTGTTAACAAAGACAAGCATATGTGATCACCATTCACTCTCTTCCACACGCATATTCCCATATCAGCAGAACCGCTAAACACTATGTTACCAGCCGTAACCAAGCACAGAACAGCTAGTTTATGGCCTCTCAACGCACCTCCATGAGAGAGCTGCTTCTCTCGTTCCCAAAAATTAACAATCCCATCTGATGAACCTGCGTAGAGGATAGTAGCATCAGGATTAATTGCCAGTGAGGTAACTGCACATTCTTGCTTCAACAACGTTTGAGAAAGGTTGTGTTTTGTTCCTTTCGCTTGCACTTCTCTTCTCCAAGCCTTAACCGTGCCGTCTGCTGAGCCTGTGAAGACCAAACTATCGAACCCTACCACGACAGAGTTAACCGCATCATCATGGGCAGTCACTGATTCCAGGCACTTGGAGTCTGTAACTTTCCAAACCTTGAATGTCTTGTCCCATGAAGCAGAGTAAATGAGGGTCCCATCAAAGCTTAAACTAAGACAAGAGATAGCATCCGAATGCTTAAGCCACAAAACATTCCTGTTACGTTTAACCTCAACATAACTGCTCGGTTTTACCGAGTGTTTGATGTAATCCTTAATTTTTGGTAAGGTCCCAATACGCTTGTGACTACTCGGGTTCTTGGAAGAAGCCTTCCACACCCTTATTTTCCCATCTTGATGACCGGTAAATATTCTGTCTCCAGAGATCACTATTGCTTTAACCAAACCACTGTTGGCCTTAAACCCCGAGAACTCCTTTTGATTTTTCCAAACTCGAATGTTCTTGCTATCGGAGCCCGTGTACAGAAGATCTCCGGCCGCCGCCAACGAGTAAATATGACCCTCTTCACGTACCAATGATCCCATAAGCACATTAGGAGAAAATTCATCGTCATCATCACTGAGAGTCTCATCATAAGAAGGGTTAGCCGAATTCATATGAGAGGACCACGGGGATTTGTTCATGGGAGAGGAACTAAAATCACTGAAGTTATGATCCCTTTCTGTAAAAGAGTGGTCATGCCCAAAACTTGTCTCCATTAAAGACTGCTGTTGCCCGCTGTTTCTCACAGAGGAAGCGGCATCAGAGAGAACAGGCCCGGTTTCTTCAGATATGGACCTTTTTCCTCGTTTTGATTGCATCGACGAATCCAAATTCTGGTTAACTTCATACAAGTTTAGAGAAAAGATGGTGTTGAAAATGGAAAAGAAGGAATAAAGAGGTTAACCAGGTTTGAAGGAAACCAAAAGCAAAGAGTAAAACAGAAGGAATATTGACGATGAAATTAAAGGATGATGATCACGCCAGCCATAACAGTTCCGCAATATCTTATTACATGAATTCAGATGGTAAAGATATGCCAATCATAGTTTGCCACGTTTGTTCCTCTTGTCTTTTCATGCAGTCTAACCATGAGAACATTGGGGTTGGAGGCTGAGGTGGCTTCATCTCGGACCAATAGGGCGTTGGGTAGACGACCAAGGTTATTGTAGTTGGATTACGGAGAAGTCGGAAGGTCTATGGTGTTTCTGCTTTTGAGTTTTAGCAATAGCAGGAATTTACTTAAGAGGATTTAGCTAAAATCCTGTCATTTTGACTTGGTCCTAAGGGACATATTTAGTTAAGAGGATTCCTTATTTTCTTCTCAAGTCCAAGAAGAAGCATTATGACTTCTTCACTTCTTTTCATTGTTTTGAAAATCTGATCAGATTGACCGATTTAACCTATTTAATCAGTAACCAATAAGCTATTAATTTGATTGACTTCTAAAAATCGATCCCTAATTAAACTAGTGAAAATCGATAAAAACCGATTAATTGACCGGTAAAATCAGACCACTGGTTCAATAAATTTTTTATTTATTTTTTTTATTTTTTTTAATATTTTTAATATTATTTGATATATTTTTCTATTTTTTAATATTACTAATATTATTTATAATTAAATATAATTATTACATAATTATGACATCACATCGGTTCGACCGTTGAACCGATCAAACCGATGACAGTAAAACTTTCGGTTCGATGTCTGGTTTAAGTTTTAAAACCTTACTTCTCTTGTTTGTTACTTCCATTTCTTGATCTGCGTCAATAATAATATATTTTTTCAGGGTTAAAATTTTTTTTTTCAAAACCTTACTTTATAACATGAGATTTATGATAATTCAATACCACAAATTAACACAACCCAATGGTTATTATCTAAAAGCGTGCATTTACATGACCCAAGAATTCAATATTACGAATTTATAATGAAACACACAGCTTATAGACGATGTATTAGATTATGAACTCTTTTTTCAGTAATTTTTATTTAGGGGAAATTCTCTACCTTCGTGTACCCGGTTTTTGAGCTTCATACCCTTTTCAAGAAAGTGCATAGAACGCACCCGGTTTAGCACTTGGCAGTTGGCCCCCTGTTTTTATCTAGGCATTGGGTCCTCTATAGCTTGTCGTTTTTGGGAAAATACCGTCCTACTCCTGTCCACATCATGTAGTATTCTGATTTTTTCTTTCACCAAAATTATGCAGCACTGAATGAGCACAAATTTGCAATAAAGTAGCCAAGTGATAGTCACTCCATGTTATCGAAGGCCTGAAAAGCAACGAGTAATCCTGACGCTTCAATGAGACCCATGGCCTTTCAAACAACTTTCTTATAAAACCATCGAAGTTAGACGAGTTCACTTGGCCACTGGACTTGAGAAATCCATGGATTTGAAGTATAAACCACTAACAAGTTCCTCCTATAATTATGTAAGCCCCCTTATCTATGTCAATATCTCTCTCTCCCCCTCTCTCTCCCCCTCCAGTAGACTCCATTGTGAAGCAATTTCCATGGCCTTCATGATTTCTGAATCTGGGGAATCTTTCTCAGAGTCTGATGATCACAATTTCTCTCAGGACAAAGGGAACCTGACCCAAAGCCCTGTCGTCAGCAGACAACTCCACTTAATATCATCAGCTCCAGCTTCCTCCAAGTCGATGGAGTACAGAAAAGTTATTCTTAAGCGCATTCGCCAACAGAGAAGCTTAAATAATACAAAAAGAAACGCTTTTCGATCTCTGACAACCTCTTCTGAGAATGAAGATGGTAGTATGCAGAAGTGGTTGGACCTGCAGGACTCTTTCTTCTCTCCCTGAAGCGTTCGTTTTGCATGGTTACTTCCAATGTTTCCATCAAGAACTTGACAAATTATAGCTAGCTAATAGAATCTAGAGATGAACGAATTTATTGAAGAAAGAGGAGCCTTATATAAGACCTTATCGCTCATATGTCCATCAAGATTGTTGCTTGTTATATCTCTCCCATGTTTATCCAATTTCCAACTGAATAAAGAATATGTCCAATATTCTTTACCAGATAATGTCGTTTATTGGCATATCCGTTAGCAATAATATTGTTCAATCGTTTACTTGTCCGAGGTAATGTTTGGTATTTGAGTTTTAGTACCACCAGCTTTCTTACACGGGGAATGTCAAGAAGGTCTCTACTCGTGTATAAAACACTCTTTGAAGTTTGGTTCGATAAAGATTCATCATTTGTATTTCCTTTTTAAGCTTTTATTATCTTTGTTCCACTTGTTCGTTGTCTTTTAACCATCCGAAGTAGCCAATCTGGAACGTTTATGAGCTTATGTAGTTCACGTAACACTTCTGTTAAACTTATACCACATCAATGATTTCATGCGGTCCTGTTCTATTTCTCCCTCTTTCGTGCAAATTGTAACAAGTTTAAGACTTTTACCAACGCTCGTTCGGCACTCAAGTATGTTCATTTTTCCAAATTAACCTTCTACACGAAACACTTTACTAAAAAGAAGAAGAAATGTAGGAGAATATAAAGATACTTCTATTAAAGAACTCTTTCAAGAATGCTACAATGCTTATGATGATGATCTCTATGGTTTATGTCATAAATGAGGCACCCCCGAGGTATATATGCTAGTTGTTGGACCTCGAATAATTTCTTAGAAGTTAGAACTACTGAATGAGAAAGGTGGATAGGTTCTTGTTTTGTTTTGGTATTTTTGGTGGATAAGAGATGTTGAAATAAGAAGAAACAAGGTGAAAGTTAGAAGTGAAATGAAAGCAAAAAATGAAGTTGAATATGTGTAGTAAGTTGATGAAGGATATGTACATATAAGTATGCTCTGTTATTCGTGTTCATGATTATTTATGGATTATAATTTTCCTTATGAAGGACATTGATTTGAAATGAAGTTGAGAATGAGGAGTAAATGAAGTAGTAAAGGTGATTTTGGTATGAGTTGTGTAAGGAAAGATTTTCAATTAAAGAGTAGATCTGGAAAATGTTTACTGAGTATGCTTCAGTCTTTTAGCCACAACGTTTTTTCTAGTTATTCAAATGAGATGATTCTTGATTTGGATTAAAATAGAAACATATGGCTACATTTCTTATGAAGACATTAGATTTCAATTTTGTCTCTAAGAGTCTCAAAATTTCATGAAGTTAAGAATTAGGTGCAATATATTGGTGTATGAAATTCGTCTTTGGACTTTAGGGGCAAATTCGGAATTGATATAAATAGATTTTATCAAAGTTGCCTCTGGAAAGTTATAGATCTTCCTTTTATCTTTCCAACGGTATATAGTATGTAATTTTTGGACATTGAAGTAAAAAGTTATAATCTCTATAAGTGAAGATGTTCTGGAGAACGCAAAAATAAGACGCAAAAGTAAGATGAAGTGAAAGTAAGACGAACCAAAATTAAGACGAAGTGAAAGTAAGACGAAGTGAAAGTAAGACGATACAAAAGTGAGACGATGCAAAGGTGAGACGATACAGAAGTCAGACGATAGAATTGACCTTCAAGGTCTTCATGAAATTTGTAGATCTCTAAGTCCTCTTTTCAATGGTCTAAAAACAAAATCAATCTGACATTGTTTGTGAAAGTTATGGAAATCGCGCCAAAATAGGTTCGTTTTGATGAGGGCATAAACATAGTTGATTCTTTTGGCCATAACTTCTTCTCTAGACCTCTAAATGACTTGATTCCTGAACCATTGGTTTCGTAAGACATTGATCTACATCTCCACCAAGAATAATAGCTATCTGAAATGAATTGAGAAAGATTAAGTGGAAAAGGTGAGACGGGTACAGTGAGTGTGCTCTGTAGTATTATGAACTGGTGTTATTCTACTGAATATACTTCAGTATTTTGATGATATCTTGATCTATAGAAATCCAAATGATATGATTTATGATTTGTGATAAATTAGAGACATAGAGCTATAAAGTATCTGAAGGAAGTGAATTGTAATTCAGTTCCTAAGACTTTCAAGTTTTGGATGGAAGTTGTGCATAGTATACTGTTTTGGACAAGAGCAATCCAAAAATGTTTGAAGTATATCTTTTGAATCACTGGACCAAATTGAATGATTTTGGAGGCATTAGAAACTTAAGACAACGGAGAACATTTTTTTAGAAGAAAGTGTTATGTAAGATTGTTCAAGGGTATTTTTGGCAAGACACTTAAGTTTTAAAGAACATAAGCCTATAAGGAAGGATAAAATGGACTTTTTGGACTCATTAAGGGCAAAATTGGAAGAAAAAGTGTTGTCTTACTTATAAATAAAGGGGAAATGTGAATGAGAAGATTCAAGAAGAAGAAAAATGTGTGGATGAGAAAAAGAGATAAGAGAGAGAAAATATGAAAAAGAATGAAAGAGAGAAAGAAGAGAAAACAGGGTTTTAATTTCCTTAGCCTTCAAGAGAGATTTTGAGGTTGTTCAAGAAGAGAAAAAGGTAGGGGAAGAGAAGAGCTTCCAAATTGAGCCAAAGATTTCTTCATTGGTGAAGAACTAAGGGGGGGGGGGGTCATAGAGGCCTATTTCAGTTAGATCACCTCACGAAGTACACATTAAAGATACAGCAGGAAAGAACCATTGATACCTTAGGTTGTTTGCAAAGAGAAGAGCTTTCTTTAGAGCTAAAGATCCCTTCATTTGGTGAAAAATGAAAGGATCAAGTGAGAGACAAGAGGAACAAGAGAAGAGGCATTTTGAGCAAGTCAAGCCTTTAAGCAAGAAAATCAAGGTGGGTAATATGTTTATAGTTTCTGTGTGAATGGGCAAAATTCTTGCCTATGTGTATGTATAAAACATGCGTTAAATTGGTTGAAATGGTTTTGTTGAAAATTCATAATGATTTTTGATTTTGTCATACCATGAAAGAAGCAAGATTTTTTTTGATATAATTAAATTATGATTTTGATCAATGTTAGGCCTTGAGATATGTCATGGCATTTTGTATGAATAGAAACGAAAGAACATGGAAAAGTATGAAAGCATTTTCATAAAATGATCTGAGCATGCTTATGTGCTTTTGTTTGGGCAAGAGTGGAACCATTCTGTTTGTTACGTGCACGTTGACAAGAGCCTTCTCCCGGCTGCCCACTTCGGTTTTCTCATTCTGTTTCATGGAACCCTCGAGCCATTTATGTGTGCATTTGCATTTTGATATGCCAAGTTATGATGCAAGAATTGAGGGTTATGTTTTGATGATTAATTACACTTGACATGTTTTATGTGATGATATGTTAAACTATAAGTTGCGAATTTGAATAGTGAATGATTGAAGTGCTAGCCCAATGAGATTTAAAGGTATATAAATATATGAAGTATATGTATGTTTGATTGTGTGGCTCATCGCCAATGGCTATAAATATATTAGCTAGTGAGCTGTGTAGCTCACCCCCCCCC
>JAOSBM010000204.1:22725137-22736371 GCA_027568955.1 Erythroxylum tenue | reverse complement strand
AACTAGGGTTATGATTGTACGTACCTTCATCACGATGAAATCATACCTTATATATGAGATGGATGTTAGGGTTAGGTTTTCACGTAGAATCCTACTTCTGCATGGAAGGTCTTCTCCGGCTAATGGGCTATGGAGAGTATGGATCGGGCTTGTGCTCGACATCTTTGATGAATAGATCGATCGGCCCACGGGTCGTTATGACCGAGTCCAGGCCCAACATGACCGACCCGACCATAAAGATTTATAAATTTTGGTCTCAACGCTGGCTTAGAAGTCAACAACTTCTAGCAAATTATAGCGGTATAAGAAACCATTCTAAGATGACAAAATAGGAATAAGCAAAAGATCCGTTGTAAATAAATTTTAGTTTAATCTCTTATACAATATTTTCTTCTAAATATTTATAAAAGTTAGTATAGATTATTTAAATAAATAATTGTAAAAGTAAAAATATGTAAATTTTATTTATAGAGTGATATTTATTTTTAAAATTTTAAAATTATTTCAATATATTTAAAATTTTAAAATACATTCATTAAATAATTATAAATTTGTTAATATTTTTATTAATAATAAAATTAAATTATTAGATTAGATTGTTCAATATTTTTATTAATAATTGATATTAAATAATTAAATAATATAGTTAATTTATAATAAATCAGAAAATTATAAAACAGAAAATTATAACTAGTTTATAATGTTTATAAATTACAAAATTGAAATAATTAAAATCATAGATAAAAATCATAAATTCAACCAAGTGATTTTTTTAATTTGAAAATGAAAACCTAATTAACAAACAACAACAACACCCACTAGAAATCTTGCCGTAGTTTAACGAGGTCTAATAATATGTAACCTTGCTCTTAATAAGTAGAGAAGTTGTTTGAAAACTTAATCAAACGTACCCTAAACTTTAACAAAAACGTGGAAAGGTTGAGACATGTTGAACCGAGGGGGAAATTAGAAGAGAAGTTGCATGTGCATCAAGAAACAATGTCAACACTCAACTTTCAGGCTTTTACCACTCATACATTTTCGTAGTCTCTTCAGATGCTTAAGAACTTGTTGAACTGATGACATTTGTGATGATCTTCATTGCGTTTCAATTCAACCAACTTTCGTAATTTCTCGGTTTTTTCCATGTTAAAATTAAGTTTTCCTAGAAGTTGTGTGTCAAAGTAATAGAGGTGATTTATATCTTTTTCCTTCAAATTCTAAAATTTGGAGGAATTTCTTAAAAATGTACTGAAAACATTCAAGTTAAAATGTTAGACTACATATAATATTATTAGTATGATATTATGCAATCGTAATAACATGCATGTTCATTCATCCACTTCCCTGAAATGGAAAGGTAGCCAACTCCACTAAAATTCTGAAACCAGCACCATTAACTTGCGGGGACAGGTTAGCTTATTGGTGATGAAGTTAGGTGACCTTCCATGCTAGAAATCCTGCAAGAGTTTAAACAGGATTGTCCTCAAAAGCTGCACATATACAACCCAGATATGATTATCCTGAAGCAAATCATACATAAACGAATAGAGATCCAATTAATACGCCAATGATGACAACACTCATGCAAACTTTTCTCCGAGACGAAGTCAAAGATTGTGACATGGAAAGGAACTTATCTCGTTGACCTTTAATATAAAAATCGCCTGTCAATTTCAGGGGCTACATCGATCACCGTCCTCCCTACGATACAACCCATCAGTCAAATTTTGCTGCGTGTAAAACTTGCATCTCGTTTACTAGACTCAATTGAACGCTGAGACTATTCAATCACATGAAAGTAACTTGATGCTAAACCGTTCGAATAGTGAAATGAACTGAGGGACTTGTCAACTAGCTTCACATACATGCACCTAATAGGCATGTCTTCTCAAATAGCAGAAAATGTATTTTTCATTACAAATTATAGGATAACTAAAATTTAAAATAATATATTTGATTCAACAATAATAAATTTTTATGACAAAACGAAAATATATCGTTATATTAAAATATAATTTTTGCACATGACAATTAAATAAATATTAAAAGTCGTCTCAAAATAGATCTCTTTTTTTTTTAATTGATACCATAAGTTAATTTATTTATGATAAGATACCATCTTATCCTTATTCTCAACTCAGTTTCAACTTGATAATCAACATATTCTTGAAGTCTAATGATATGTGATACACAATGACCTAATTAATTGTAAAGATTATCCTTTTTTTTCTAAATTCAGATGGGATTGAATTGGTTTCAAGTGAGTAGGAGCATTGCAGATTATGGTGGTATTGCGGAAGCTGTGAAAAATATTTATAAATCGATTAGCTCTTTATCTTTTATGTTTAAACCATAACAACAAAAATATCTAATATAAATTTCGCTGATACGTAAAATTTGAAAAAGTCCAATAATACGCAGTTTTACCATAACTAATAGAGTAGTCTTTAGCTCATGAACTTGAATCATATAATGAGTCTCTTGATTAGAAGTGTAATTGGGTTTATTGCTATCCCCGTTGGGTTGTAAATGCTAATTTTACTGATTCTTAGCAATGAAATTATGTTGTTTATGTGGGAAGGAGCAGATAACATTTCTTAGAACAGATTGAGATAGGAACATTCAGATTCCAACTCAAAGGAACTGAAATGAGTATCCATCAACTAAAATTGACAACTCTAACTGTAACATCACGATTGTTATTATTGTTCTTACCACTCACTAGCAATCAAAATTAGATTCTTTCTCCACAACCGTGAGTGAACCTAATACAGTGATACACAACATAAAATTCACTAACGTTCATAAAAGTCAACAACCTGAAATCGCCAACCTCTAGTCAACCTGAGGGCATTGTCGTCCTAAAACCCAACATTCAGATTCCAACTCAAAACGCGGAGGATCCACGCAGGCATGTAGTATATAGATTCTATTCCACCGCAATACCCATTATACCCCGACCCGAAAATGGTTAGTGTATAATTTTTTTATTTATATGTTTTAGTAGGAGGAAAGAAGTCAATTTTCTTTTCTTAAAATTAATTAAAAAAACCCTTTACTCAAAACAGTTTCTTCTTAGAATATTCCTATTATTATTAGTATTTTTATTTTTATTTTTATTTTTACTACTATATATATATATATATATATATTAGTTATTTTATTTTATTTTATTTTCCCTATTATTTATTTATTTGAATTTATTTTTATTTGTTGGTTTTTGGGTTATTTTATTCTAATTTTACTTTTATTCATCATTTATTTATTTATTTTCTTCTTATTTTTTTTATTTTCATTCATTGATATGGATAATTTAGAAACAATCTCTCTACTAATTAAAAATAAAGTTGTGTATTACTCTCTTCTCAACGAAATTTCTATTAAATGTTGATGTTATTGTTATTTATTCTTAGATTCAATAACTATACACATCTTTGAAAAATATATCAGATCACTTGACTTATGTTAATCTTAGAAGATATACTGCAACATAGTATTTTTACAAGAGAAAACAATAAAAGTCTCTAATTAAACTATTAGTATTTGAACAAATTTATTTTTTAAGATCGTTTCGATATAAAATCAGAAATTTGTCCAAATTTTTTATATTTTTATGGTTGTTGGAGACTGACTTTAAAGTTTAGGGCTATTTTTCCAATTTAGACACCCCACCCAAACTTTTTCTACAAAAGGGAATAGGATTGATTGGAAATTGCTAGCCAAAATGGCCCACCACATTGGACTGGTCACCACTTAATTTAGAGTTTTTTTTTTCATTTAAACCACTTCAATCTCATATATAAAAAATCCATGCCGTTTTGGTGGTGCAATCTGCAATGAGGATTATTGGGTGGGAGGAGGAGGACCTGCCTAATAAACTAAAATTTCACATTACAATATTTGAATCTGAAATTTAAAAAGATGACCAGTTATTTTTTGACACTTGTGATTAAATTATAGGAGATAAGATTTAGTAAGAACAAATAAATTATTATTGTCAAGTGACATTATTTTCCTTAAATTTGGATGCAATAAAATGGAAATTACCATACTCTTGAATTATTTTCAAAAAAAAAATAAAAATCCAAACAGTCAGGGCAACAGGAGGGAATATAGAGTTGGAAACAAGGCGGTGGCCTACCTTTCCCACATTCATCAAATCCTACATCCAACAACAAAAGGTTGGTTAGGTGGTGTCCACACACAATTAACTTTAGAAAAACTATTCTTTATGCCTTTCAAAGTCAAAGTTTTTGTAATTGCGTACCCACCATAAGATTCCGGTCTCTTTCCTTGAACAAGTTTCCATCTTTGGGGCTAATTTGATGCCTCCATGGCTCTTATTGGTCTCATATTAAAGGGTATATGGTTCGCCGAACATGCGTTTAATACTTTGAGTTACATTTCCTGAGTGGAAAAAAGAAGAAAAAAAATTAAAACAAAAAGAAAATGAAAGTTGAAAGGTGTCTTTATGGCAGAAATTTTGCTGCTTTAAGGCCTTTTTCAATGTTTTATACATGATAAGGACCTGGATTCAGAAAAGCTGGCGTTTTTTTGGGTTAATTTACTCTGTGAAGTGAAGAACATTGCTGGGTTGATTTTTCTTTTCATTTAAGACTCTTATTTTGATCCTCGCAGTTTGATCAGTGTCAGGTTTTGAATTGGAAATCGTAAAGCAGTTACAACCATTACGGAGTCGAGAGGAAAGGTAAGCTCAGTTCATAAATGTCTTCACCAAACCATAACTATACATTCCTTGAGAGCTTGGTATTGAGGTTTTTAAGCATTAATTGATTTAGATGGCCTCCCAACGGCACAAAAGTTCTGGCTTTTGGTTTTTCTATCAATTTTCTCATTACCTTTTTCTCTCTCACTTCTTCTCTAATCTGCAGAAAGCAACAGGATTGACCTTTTGATGACCTTGTTGCATGACCAAGCTCTTTTGAGTGGATTGGTTCTCTTTGTGCAGCAGCGAGAGTGGTGATGGTTAAGCTGTCTCCTGAGATTGTCCAAAATGATTGTACAACGAGCCAGTTTGTATCTTTGTATGGTTTTATTCTACATGGTCGCATCAACTAGAGCTCAGAGCTCAATCAACTGCACAAGGACCTGTAACACAAGCAAACTAGTCAAGCAAGTGCCTTATCCATTTGGGTTCGCTGGTGATTGCTCGATCCTTTTGAACTGCACAGATACAGGGATCGAAATCGGAGGATTTCAAGTACAAAATATAACTTCCAGTGGCCTTTTGATCGACTTCCCTGCACAATGCGACCGCCCAGTTGAATCAATAAAGCCTTTGTTTGGTCAAACCATCGCTATCGCTTCGAGAAATAGTTTGCTACTTCAGAACTGCTCCAACCCTCCTGAAGGGTGTTTTATACCCAGAAATTCGTTTGATTCGCTGTTAAATAAAAGCACATGTAACTCAAAAATCGACAACATTAGCTGCTTTTCCCAAGGGGATTTACGAATCGATATCTTGAATTACGAGAATTTGACAAGGACAGAGTGCAAATCCGTATTCTCATCGCTTGCTGTCGGGTCGGATAGTCCTGTGATTTCGATACAGCTGCAAAGAGCTGTTTTGGAATGGTGGCTTGAAGGTAACTGTTCTAGTGGAGGTTGCGACAGAAACGGGGATTGCAAGGATTTGAATCTCGGTAATGGGAAGTCAGGGTTCAGGTGTTGGTGTAGAGAAGGTTTTGTTGGAGATGGCTTCCTCGCCGGAAAGGGTTGCCGGAGAGGTGAGTCAACTCAACCTTTTGTATCTACCATCTTTCAAACATCTTTTCTTTTTTATTATTTCCTCTATCAACTTGGTTGTCTAATTTTGAATTGGTGGGGGTGGTTTTTGACTGGGGGAAAATGGCGTTAGTGAACCAGCCAATTAGAATGTAACGCGTGAAGGGTAGTAATTTCTGGTCGGTCCATGGTCGTAATCGCTGCTAAAGACGTGATCTTTAGGGGCAGGTTGGTTACAGTGCGTTCATCTAAAGGAAGAAGAATGGTTTGGTTTTTTCTATGGATGTTCTTGACTTTTGACTGGGCAATGGTAGTACAGTGTGCTTGTTTGGTTCTTTTCCTACTTTGCTAAGACCACTTTTGTAGGATTAATATGGGATTTGGTCATAACTAGGAAAGAAAGATTTGTCAGAACGAAGAGCTGGGTAGGATTAAAAGCTACCCTTGTTTTGTTTTAAGATCAAAGTAAAAGCTATTTTTGCCTAAGAACTTTTAAGTGGTTGTAAACCATTTGTGGTCGCAGCTTAGTTTAGTTAGACGTGAAAGCTAGTATCCATTAAAGTATGTGTATAGTTTGGTAATAAGCAATTGGGCAATTGTCGTGGCCTTTTGCTTTTGGAATCGAAGATCCTACTTCAGATTGAAAATGGCCATTTGGATACATAAATCTGATATGATTACAGGCTTTGTAGCACTGGAATTTCTGTCTCTATCACCTTCTAGTCTTATTATGGGGGGAAAAGAAGAAGAAGAAGACGAGGTACCCTAAAGACTATCGACTAGGCTCAGTATGTGAAAATATTGGCAGAAAATAACTTAATAGTCTCCATAGGAAAGTGCACATGTTTCTATCTTCCGCTTGTTTTTCATCGTGAGTCATTAACAGAAACGTTGGACTGGTTTATTCAATATGATGTCATTTATATGTTAAAGAGTTATAATTTCCAACCTTGTTCCTCTGATGAAGATGAATTGCTGATTCTTCGTTTTGGTTGCTACTTTGGCAGTTTCTAACTGCAACGCTTCGAAATACATGTCTGGCCAATGCGGCGGAACTACAAGAGTTGGTGCTCTAATTGGAGGTAGATTTCTCCTTTTATCTTCTTCTTGTGTTAGGTCCATCTGTCTATGTACTGTGGTAATTTAATGCCTAGTTTACAAAGAATGTGAAACACTAAAAACTCTGAACATAAGTTGAATTCATTAGTTTTGGGGCCATTTCTGTTTGTAAATTTCTTGTTCAGGTTCCTCATCGATCAGTTATATGCCTGTTGGTTTAAGTGAAGAAGGCCAACATGTTTGTTTGAAGCAGCTCGCTCAACAACTTGGCTTGAACTTTTTCTCCTTATCTGTATCTTAGTTCCTTTTGGAATATAAAACGAAGTCTTCATTATTTCATTTTCAGGAATTGTTGCTGGAGCTTTATTTATGGCTGGTCTGGCCTTTGTTTGCTACTGTCTCAGAAAGAGGTCAAACCCTTTGAGTAACCAACAGAGTGCAAAGCGTCTTATAAGTGAAGCTGCTGGGAACTCGAGTATTCCATTTTGGACGTACAAGGAAATTGAACGAGCGACAAGTGGCTTTTCAGAGAAACAAAGGTTGGGAAATGGAGCTTATGGCACAGTTTATGCAGGAAAACTCCATAATGATGATTGGGTTGCCATAAAGAAGATCAGACATAGAGATATGGAAAGCATTGATCAAGTTATGAATGAAATTAAGCTTCTTTCTTCTGTCAGCCATCCTAACTTGGTCCGTCTCTTGGGGTGTTGCATAGAAGAGGGTGAACCGATCCTTGTATACGAGTTTATGCCAAATGGAACTCTTTGTCAGCATTTACAAAGAGAGAGGGGCCAAGGACTTCCTTGGACGATAAGACTCACCATTGCTGCTGAAACAGCGAATGCTATTGCTTATCTCCATTCCGTTATCAATCCACCTATTTACCACAGAGACATCAAATCAAGCAACATTCTTTTGGATTACGACTACAGGTCAAAGGTAGCTGATTTTGGTCTTTCAAGGTTTGGCTTGATTGAGTCATCCCACATCTCTACAGCCCCACAGGGAACTCCAGGTTATCTTGATCCTCAATACCATCAGTGCTTCCATCTGTCTGACAAGAGTGATGTTTACAGTTTCGGGGTTGTTCTTGTTGAGATAATAACTGCACTGAAAGTGGTGGACTTTTCTCGTCCTCACAGTGAGGTGAATTTGGCTGCACTTGCAGTAGATAGGATTAAAAGAGGTTTTATGGATGAGATAATTGATCCCCAGCTTGAGCCACACAGGGATGCTTGGACATTGTCATCTATTCATAGTGTTGCAGAACTTGCGTTTAGATGCCTTGCTTTCCATCGGGATATGAGGCCCACGATGATGGAAGTGGCAGAAGAGCTAGAACACATTAGGCTAAGTTCATGGGTGCCAGATATGTGCATGGCCTCACCGATTGCTTCATCTTGTTCATCGTCAGACGATGAGAACGAGAAGTCAGTAAGTGTTGCCTCAAGTAAGAAGCAAGGGGTAAGCAGCCGGAAAGTTCTTGTTCCTCCTAGATCACCTGATTGTTTGACTTCATTGGAGGAGATTAAGGATAGCTCCCCAGTTTCTGTGCAGGATCCATGGTTAAGTGAACAGAGCTCGCCTTCAACAAACAGCTTATTGGGTAATGTAGTTCAGTGACAATGTAATAGTCAAGGTTGCAAGGGACTTTGTTTTTCCTTCCTGTGAATAGTAGGTTACTTATACATGTCTTACAGATTTATATATGATTATGTGCCAGCTTACTGCCTCCTTACAAATTTTTGTTTATGATATGTTTGTTGACAGCAGACAATGCTCAAGCAAACAGATTTTATAACTTAATGGTTTTCCGTATTACTGATTCAATTTTCATCAAAAATGCAAGGCTATTAATTGCTCGTGGCCTTATAATTCATTAGGAAGTAACAGAATCGACTTCCACTAAATCTATATAGGGAATATCATAATCGTGAGTTGAGATCTTCCATCCAATTTTATCACGTCCAACCTTTTTCAAAGCTCAAAACGACATTATTTTGACTATTGATCTAAATAGGGTTGGATAGAGTTGAACATGATAAAATTAGACAGAGGATTCGAGATGCAGAATCATTCATGATCAATGTGGGTTATGGATACGATTTTGTTTAGCTCTAAAGCTGGGAGTGATTTTTTTTTTTAGTTTCCGACAAGGTGTTCTAGGAAAGTTTTAATTATGAGAAGACACCTTTAAGCCATCTACACCCAGACTAATTCTTGGATAGGTTCCTTACGAAAAGCAAAATTCTTACCATATATGTACGGATAGTTTCGAGTAATTGCTCTGTGGCTGGTAAAACTTTTTCCATGTCGCCTTCGGATGGATAGAGAGGAAAACAGTTATCACACAAGTCAGATATCAATTTTCTAGTAACTTTAATAAAATTTGTTCAGACAACATTTAAGAAGTTTTCTTTTCTCCTTATTGTTCTGTTCCTTTCATATTTTCCTTAAAATATATTATTTTGTTCATATGTTTTTTTATATTTACTCTTCTTTAATCTCATTTTGATTTATGGATTTCTATTTTTTTTTATTCTACTTTTGTCACAACTTATTATCTTTCTCTAATTTAGACCAAGTTTTACTTTTTAATTTAGAGAAAAACCTCTTGTATATTGTTTAAAAAATAGATTTTAAATGACGGATTAGAGTGACAAAATGATAAATTTTTTATTGAACCAAATTTAGTTAAACTATAAATAAAAAGCATAAAAGAGTACGCCAAGTCCCATAAATAATAATTTATTAAACACATTTATATATTTATATTTAATCATATGCAATATACTAATAAACAATTGTCTTTAAAAAATTTAATGTTAGATTCTTGATTCTCAAAATAACTACTTTCAAAACGAATAATCGTATTAAAATAGAAATATAAATGATAAATTTAAGAATTATTTAATTCTATTTCTATTGTTAGTTACAATTTTTAGGTTTTAGATTATTAAAAATAAAAATATATTTAATTGGAATTTATAATTAAGACAAATTAAAGATATAAACATATATAATTTTACAAACTCATTTTTTCTTCCCACTTCAATATTGAAGGCAAGGTAATACAATGTAATTTTTATTTTATCAAACTCGTGCATATACACAAACTTAGGACTATTTGTTTTCACTTTTATTTTTCTGTTATAGTTTATAGCTTATAGTTTTTGTTTTCTATTTTTAGTTTTCAAATAAAAACAAAATCCTATTTGGTTATTAATGTGAATGTTGTTATATTTTTGTTACTGATGATAATTATATATTAAATAAAAATTAAAGATAAATTATTTTTACACAATTAAATTTATTTTAATTTCTTATATAATATTTATTCATAAATTATCAATAGATTATTTTCTTTTATTAAATAAATAATTTAAAATTTAATTTTAATTATAAATTAATATTCATTTTAAATATATTTTAATTATTAAATCAAATTTTATTTTAAGTTTATATATTTGAAGATATTTTAAATTTAATTATATTTATTAATAATTATTTAAATAAATTTAATTACAAAAATTAAATAAAGTATTAAAATTAATTTTTATTAATTAAATATTTAATATTAAATTACATTATTTATAATTCCTATTAACAATTAATATATTAAATAATTAAAAATATATATTTACTTGATAGTAAATCAAATTATGAAAGAAAACAAAAAACAAAAATCACTTTTTCTGGTTTTTATAAATTTTGAAAATTAGAAGAAACCAAAAATACAAACAAACAATTTTTTTATACTAAATTAGAAAAACAAAAACATAAATAGAAACAAACAAACAACTTTTTGAAATCGTTCTTAAGGTATTCTTCAAGGAGAGCATAAGTCTAAGTTCTTTTCCCCAAATCATTGTGTTCTTGATCATATCAAAAGCATATTTCATGTTGAAATCTCTACATTTTAAGAATTTTATTAGGATCACTTCGCTTTTCTTATCGATAAGTAATGAGATATTCTAGATGGAAACTTCCTTAGGTAGCAGCAAAAGATCGACGGAAACAACTTCCTCTTCCTTGGCCTCCTTACATTCTTTTGATGACCACTCCTTTGTAGCTATCAAAGCTAATGACAGTTAATATTGTCTCCTCATTTGTTGAGCCCGTGTTTTACGTACCGGGACGAACTTAAGCCCATCTGACGGGGCGAGTGAGGCCCCGCATACTTCAAGTTTGCACGCGACCGCAACCTTAATCAGTATTGTCCTCTTTGGTCACGGGCACGATTCGAACTCATGACCTCAAGGTTTTGTTGCACTTTCATGCACGCCTCTCACCATTGAGCCAAGTTGGCTCAATGGTGAGAGGCGTGTTGCTAAATAACAACAAAATCTTGAGGTTGCGAGTTCGATTCGCAACCAAAGAGGACAATACCAATTAAGGTTGTGGTCGCGTGCAAACTTGAGGTA
>JAOSBM010000204.1:22686110-22701963 GCA_027568955.1 Erythroxylum tenue | reverse complement strand
AATCAATGTGAACTTAACTTGATCTAATCATGCTTAACCCTAATCATGCTTAATTAACTTAATCATGCTTAATTAAATAATAATTAATTAATCAATTTAAAAAAAAATTCAGGGGCCAACATCAAGAGATCAAATGATAGGATTATGGCTCTTAAGATCGTGGTGAGTAGTGTTGTTCATAATATGGTGTGTGCGTATACTCTTCAAACAGGTCTAGACGACCAATAGAAACGAGAATTCTAGGAGGATTTAGATGAGGTAATCCAACAGATCCCTACTAATGAGAAAGTTATTTTAGGAGCAGATTTTAATAATCATATAGGAGCAGCATTGGACGAATATTCATGAACCCATGGGGGTTTCAGGTACGGCGATAGGAATGCTAGCGGGATTGCTTTATTGGATATGTCGGTAGCATTTGAGTTACTGATAATCAATTTGTTATTCAAGAAGAATGAGGAACAACTGGTGACTTGTAAGAGTAGAACCATGAAGACTCAAATTGATTATTTCCTTGTAAGGAAGAGTGATCGAACTAGGTGCAAAGATTGTAAGCTGATTCCAAAAGCATGCTTAGCAACTCAGTATAGACTATTAATTGTGGATCTTGAAATTAAGAGATGAAGGAAGAAGAGAAATTTTAGGAGGTATACTAAAGTTATATGGTGGAATCTGAAAGGAGACAAGAAGGATCAATTTAAGGATAGAGTAAGAAATGGAGCTGAATGGAAATTGCAAGGAAATGTTAATCAGATGTCGGAGGGAGTATTAAATAGGTTAAGGATTACTGCCAAAGAGATCTTAGGAGTTTCTAGAAGGTCAGGGGTGGTAAGATGGAATCTTTGTGATGGAATAAAGATGTATAAGAAAATGTGAAGGCTAAAAAGAGAGCATATAAAGCTATATTAGAAAGTACCACAGAGGCCGATAGAGAAGCTAATAGAGAAAGGTACAAACTAGCAAAGAAAGAGGCTAAAAAGGCAGTCTTAGTGGCTAAAGGTGTAGCTTACAAGAATTTATACAAGAGATTGGATACTAAAAAGGAAGAAAAGGAAAATTTTATGTTGGCAAAAGTTAGGAAACAGAAAATGCGAGACGTGGACCAAGTTCGATGTATAATAGATGAAGTCGGGAAGCTGCTTGTGGAGGACAAGGAGAGTAGATGGTAGAGGTACTACTATGGCCTTTTTAATGAAGGCCTAAAGGAAAACATCTCTTTAGGTGACATCAACAAGTCTGAGGGATTTTATAACGTTTCTTGATGTAAGCCTATCACAAGGGACGAAATTACAAAAGATTTGAGGGAGATGAAAAGTGGAAGGGCAGTAGGACCGCATGAGATACCCGTAGAAGTATGGAAGAGGCTAGGCATTAAAGGTCTTAATTTGCTAGCTAAGCTTTTTAATGTGATCCTTGTGTCCATCAAGATGCCTGATGAATGGAGACTGAGTTTGTTAATTCCTCTATATAAGTACAAGGATTACATCCAGAGCTGTAACAACTATAGAGATATTAAACTACTTACTCACATTATGAAATTGTGGGAGACAGTATTTAAGAAGAAAGTTAGAAAGGCGACTTCCATATCAAAAAACCAATTTGGCTTTATACCAGGAAGGTCCACAATAGAAACTTTATATCTCCTTAGAAGAGTAATAGAATATTACAGGGAGAGACAGAGAAGTTTGCATATGGTTTTTATTGATCTCTAGAAAGCATATGACAGGATTCCTAGGGAAATCTTGTAAAGGTGTTTAGAGGTTAAAGGAGTACCTATGACATAAATAAAGGTGATTATAGATATGAATGAAGGGGAAATGACTAGAGTAAGGACAGTCAGAGGAGATACTAAAAATTTCTCTATTAGTATTGGGTTACACCAAGGCTCTTCATTAAGCCCTTTTCTGTTTCTTGTAGTGATGGATGAGCTTACCAAGCATATTTAAGGAGATGTGCCTTGGTGTATGTTGTTTGCTGACGATATTATCTTAGTTGATGAGACCAGGGAGGGGGTAAATGTCAAGCAAGAATGTTGGAGAGAAACGTTAGAGTCGAAAGGATTTAAAGTGAGCAGGACTAAGACTAAATACTTAGGTTGCAACTTTTCGGGTCATCAAGTGACTACCAAAGTGGAGATAAAGAGTGGAACCAAAGTTATACCATGGAAGGAGTGTTTTAAATACTTAGGGCCTACCATCCAAAGCAATGGAGAGATCGATGAAGATATATTTCATCATATCATATCAGTATGGTTCAAATCGAGAAATATGTCAGGCGTTTTATGTGATAAAAAGATACCACTCAAGCTCAAAGGTACATTCTATTACTTTGTGATTAGGCCAACTATACTATATGGGGTGGAATGTTGGCCCATCAAACAAATATATGCTAATAAGCTTTTGGTGATGAAGATGATGATACTCCGGTGGATGTGTAACCTTACCAGAAGAGATAAGGTCAAAAATCTAATAGTCTGAGACAAATTAAATGTGGCTAGTATTAATGTCAAATTGACATAGGCATGACTTAAATGGTTCAGACATATTAGGAGGAGACATCCAGATGTACCAGTGAGAAGATGCCAGAAAATATTAATTAAAGACTGTAAGAGGAAAAAAGGATGGCCTAAAAAGAACCGGGAGGAAGTGATCAAGAATAATACAGTTCAGATGGATCTTACGGAGGACTTGGCCCGTAATAGGAAACTTTGGCATACTAGGATATGGATTAAGGATCTCTCTTAAAAGAGGACATTCTCTTTATTGTAGGCTACAATAGCCTGCGTCTTTTGCATTTAATGCGTAATATTTACCTCCTAGGGTGTATAGCTTAGTTAGTTTCATGTGTAGTGTAATCAATGATTTGACAGGCATGATCAGAGTTATATCTGTATGGGTCTGTTTTTCGGTACGAGTCTCTTATGGTATGTATTTCTCCTAAAGTTTATTGCTAATCTTAGACATGTTCTGCAAGTACATTATTTTATGTTGTATTTAGTACTCTTGCCAATTATTTTTAATATTACGATTTTTTTCTCTTTAATATTTATTTATAATGTGTTGTATTTTTGTATTTAGTTTTTCTTTACATTTTATGTATATTTGATCGATTTATTTTGTTTGACTTTATTTCTTAGATATGTCTGCACATCCATTTATCATTTTGTAAGATCTTCATGACACATTATAAGTGGGTCTATCGAAAACAACCTCTCTATTAGGTAGGGGTAAGGCTGCGTATTATTGGACCTCCTCAAATCCCGCGCCTCAGAGAGACTACAACTGGGTGTTGATAATGATGATGATGATGCTTAGTTATTACACCATAATTTAGCTGGAATGAAAACTTTGAGGCTAATTTCAATTAATAGTTGATATATCCACATTATTTCATATATAGATTGTGCCATCACTCTGTATTTTGATTCTGCACTCGATGAGATAAAACATTCTATTTCTTATTCTTCTATGATATCAAATTTGCTCCAACAAAAACACAATAGTCTGTGGTGGATTTTTAATCAATTTTAGATCTTGCCCAATTTGCATCTGAAAAGCACTATATTAAAGTGTGAATGATTTTTATACAATATGCCTCATCTAAGAGCTCCCTTCAAGTAACACATGATTTACTCTAAAGTGGCCCAGTGATGAACAATAGGAGAAGACATAAATTGACTCATAATGCCAACTAAATAAGTAATATCAGGGCGAGTTACCATAAGATAGTTTAGCTTCCTAACTAGTCTTCTAAACTTCTTAGGGTCTTCAAATTTTTTGAGTTACAAATTAGGTGATATAGGAGCACTATATGGTTTAGCCCCTAGTTTCCCAGTTTTGGACAACAAGTCAAGCACATAGTTCCTTTGAGATAAAAATTCATTCTTTTATTCCTTGTCACCTTAGCTCCCAATAAGTACTTTAATACCCCTAAATCCTTTGTCTAAAACTGGCTATGAAGAAACATTTTCATAGATGAAATTACCATGATGTTACTGCCAGTAACAACAATATCATCCACGTTCACAACAAGAATGATAATGCTAGATGTAGAGTGTTTGCAGAAAATTGAGTAATTAAACTTGCTCTTGTTCATTCCAAACTGCTCAACTATTTGACTAAATTTGCTAAACCAAGCACTAGAACTATGTTTCAATCCATATAGAGATCTGACACACTTTCTCATACTCCTCTTGAGCAACAAACCTAGGTGGTTGCTCAATATAAACCTCCTCTTATAAGTTTCCATGTAAGAAGACATTTTTAATGTCTAATTGATGCAAAGGTTAATAATGGGATTGGACTATAGAAATAAACAAATAGACGAGTTGATGTTCTCCTCAAGAGAGAAAGTATCAGAATAGTCCACACCATAAGTCTGATCATAGCCTTTAATAACAAGGCATGTTTTAAGTCGAGCTATTAAGCCATTAGGATTGATTTTAACGGTAAACACCCACTTACATTCGATAGCTTTTTTTCTATTGATAAATCGAGTACCATTAAAATCTAGAGCATTGATTTATTCTATCATTGCCGCTCACAAGAAGGATGAGATAAGGTCGCATAAATAATTTTGATGAGAGATATAGTGTCAAAAGAGGCAATAAAAGAGTACAAAGAAGATGGGAAATGATCACAAGAAAGAAAAGAAGAAATTAGGTAAGTACATTGGCGTTTACCTTTACATAGAGCAATTAGAAGGTCCAATTTAGTCTTAGTGGGTTCTGATGTCGAAGAAGGAACTAGTGTTGGACATGTATCAGGTATATCTTATCGATTAACGTAGACATGAAGAATAAGTAGAAGTGGTGTTGGGGCAATAACATGGATACCCTTTTTGAAGGCGAAAATACCCCAGGAAGACACATTTATGACAACTAAGGATCTAATTTGGTGACTTAAGGATGAACATCACAAACAAAATATGTACTCCAAAAAATATGAGGTTCAATGGAAAACAAGGTTTGGTTGGAAAAAGGATGTGATATAAAGTCTTATGGTGAAAGACGAATGATGGAAAACAGGTTGTGGAAACTGCATCAATCTAAAAACACTTGGGGACTTATGTTTAGAATAGAAATGCCCTAACTATTTCAAGTAGATGTAGATTTTTCCTTTTAGTAATACCATTTTGAGATGTAGTGCCAACACAAGATGTCTGGTAAAAAATGACATTTTGAAGCATGTAATTTTAAAATAAATCTAAAAGATATTCTTTGGCATCATTACTTTGGGAAATATGTAAAGAAACATTAAATTATGTTTTGATTTTAGCTTAAAAGGCAGTAAAATAAGCAAATAGCTCCAAGCGGTTTTCATTAAGTACTAAAACCTAATCTTACATGCAATGGGATATAAGCCCCAATCAGTTGAATAAACTAACTCAAAAGAAAATTTGGCTTTTTTGTTGACTCTAAGACTGGAAGGAAAATGACGATGTTTGGCAAACTGAAATGACTTACAATCTAGAGATGACACAGTTTGAAATTTTGGACACAATTTTTGTAACACAGTTGAGAAGGATGACCTAACCAATAATGTTAAGTTACAATTATGGAGCATGGGATAGGTTTGGGCCCTCACTTAGTAATATCCAGAATATAGAGACCTCCTTATACATGACTGTTACTAATAAACTGCTTTGTTATAAGATCCAGAAAAAGACAGTAATCCAAGAAATGAGACACAATAATTTAAAGCTCAAGTAATCTTACTAATGAATATTAAATTAAAACAAAAACTTAGTAGGCATAAAATATATCATAGGGAAACTACAGGAGTTGGATGAGCTATTCTAGAACCAAGGGGAGATAAGGTAAAACCATATGTTAAAATAAATGTGGAAGGAGAATTGTGGGATTTAAAGGTGGTAAACATATTAGGATTGCCAATCATCTGATTATTTGCACTAGAGTCAATGACCTACTAGGTATTGGAAGATGAAAGAAGGCACTTTATCGAAATTACCTGTCTCAGTAATAACAGTGATAGAATTATAAAAAAGAGCTCTATAATGCTTCTTAATACTATCAAAATTTAGCAAATTCATCTGTAGAGACTAAAACTACTTATTATGAAGAGATGTTAGGTGTAGTAGTAGAAATAGCTACAACACGAGTGGAGTTAAATTTATGAGGCTTGTTTTGGAGCTTTGGCTTGATATAACATGGTTCATGACAATAGTGACACACAATTGCTCCTGTATCTTGGTTCCTCTTATCCTAACCCCCTATAATGTTTCCTTTGTTTTGATTTCAATTGAATGATCTTCCATTATTGTAACTGACTAGAGCACTTGAAGCCTGAATAAATAGAGCAACAACAACGTTATATTCTGCGTGGAGTGCTTTAGTGAAGGTCTCATTTAAAGAGAAAATTTCCACACTTGAGAGAATCTAAGACATTGTTGTATCAAATTGAGAATTGAGACTTGCCAAAAAATTCATGACTTCCATTCTCTCCTGTTGAGCTTGTTATACTTTGATATTAGGACTAAAAGATAACAAGACATTTTGTTCTTCATAAACCTTTTGAAATTCATGAAATAGGTATGAAGAGATTGATCATGTTATGCATCATGATAAAATTTCTTACAAACCTCATAAATATAAAAAGTATTCTCTTTTCCCAAATACGAATTTGTAAAATTAACCTAGCATCAATTTCAATCATTCTCTTCTTATTTTATCAATTGGTGGATCATTTGTAAGATGGTCATCTTTAGAAATACTCATCAAACCATTAAAAAAAACTTTAGTACTCCATGCTCACCACACAAAGATATCAACAAAAGTTACCCCATTACCAAATAGGCAATTTTCCTTAAAAATAGCACACGTAAAGTTATACCAGTTTTAAGTAAATGTTTGAAAGGGAGCAACCAAGGCTAATTCTCCTCTTTTAATAAAATCCTAGCAACCACACCATGCTTCCATTATCCCACAGATGTCACTCACAATTTCAAAACACATGATCTACTTAGTAGTCAATGATGATGAAGAAGGAAGATACACAAGAGAGGAGGAAGAGAGAGGCGATGATGGGAGAAGTGATCAGATGGAACAGTACCAACCCATGTGATTCCACACATCTGCATGTGAAGTAAATGACAGGATATCCAAATGATGAATGTGTCTCCCTCGTGAAGCTACTGACAGCCAATCTTTTTAGAGAGCTTGGCCATTGGTTGGAGAATCTAAGGATGCTGGTAGCGAGTGTCAAAATACCCATCGATGACTAGAGACTTTAAGGAGGCTGGCGGTGACCTAAAAAGTCATTAAGAACAGTGAACAAGAAAAAACTAACAAAAAAACTAAAGTCTCTACTTTGATACCATCTAAACATAAGAGGTAGAATATTTTTTACACATTTCATTACGTATTGTTCTTTATTTATATACAAGATGGTATCTTAATCTGTAATCTAATCCATAAAATTACTCATTATAATCAAGCTAATCTTGACCTCTATAATTATGTACTTAATCTACAATAGTTTGCTATTTTAAAATGTTACAAGAAAATCATGAATGATTCAATATAATAGGACATTATAAGAAAGTGAGTTAACTTGATTCAAGTGATTGAGAAAAGAGGAAGATTATTATAAATCTAAATTTGCATCAAGATGTAGTCAGACGAGCCCATCTTCCATGTAGAAGGTAGTACAGATATAAAGTATTTATATAATGAGAATAAGATGATAATTGATACAATAAATGATCTAGGACATAACTTAAGGATCAATTCATTAGTGCAGATGTCAAATATTCCTAATAGATATATAAAAATTTTCTCTTTTTATTATGATGGTTACATTGGATATTAGAAAAGTATGATAATTGCATAATCATTTTCTTTTTAGTCAATTAACTTCATTATATATGAGTAGGAGATAACGGATAAGCACATTTAATTAGTTAATAATATTAAATATCGCATCCATTAGAAAGATCGTATATAAGATATGATTTACCATAAATATAATGATCAAATAAGAAGAAAATTTTGGAATAAGATAAAAATTAGTAGAATGAATTCTACAAGTCTTTTTATCCTATGAGGAATTTGTAATTCTTTTATCTTGTGAATTAAAGCAAAAGTTCATATGTGATTTTTATTTAATTGATCAGTGATATGAGTATGTTTTGATCTAATTAAGCTATTTGTACTTAATATTTCCTACATTGCCCACGCCAAGCATGGCCATCTTAAATTTGTCAAAAAAATAATTTAATGTTTTGCCCAAAAAAAGTTAATAGGAGGCTTTATATCTTATTCATAAATTGTGCAATTTGAAAATGATGCCTTATAAGACCACCATACTTTCTACTTTTAGATTATGGTCAAATTAGGGTTTTAGAACTAGGACATAAAATCTAGTATAATTGAATTTAGTATTAATAATTTTTAAAATTGAAGTTTTGTTTGTTTTCTTTAGTTCTATTTTTTTTTTAGTTATGCTTATAAAAAGTTTTTAAGTTTAATATATGTTTAGTATAGTAATATTTAAAGAGTCATATAACTTATATTTTCCCGACTATATATAGCTTTGTTACTTCATATTAAAGAGAATAAATCACTTAAATTTTGAAGCCTTTCTTATTTTTGTATATTCAACAAAGGAATGCACATAAAAAAAATCAATGGAGTCATGTTCCATTTCAATTTCTAAAATTCATTAAAGAAAACTATAATAAATAAAGTATCCAAGTAAAAGTTATGCTAAGATCGCAAGTTATACTGGTGATTGTTAAAACAAATAGATTGTAGAACAACCTGAATGAAGGAGTCTTGACTCAAATAAAGAAAGAGGCACTCTAGAAGGCTTGAAACAAGTATCAACAAGCATTAGTATTGATTCATGTGTACCTAGATGAAACTATGTTTGAGAAGGTTTCAAGAATATCAACTTTGAAGCAAGTATAGGAGATTGATCATTAATTTTAGTTTGGTTAATGTTTTTCTCAAATAACATAAAGAAATTGTAGTCCACATTTTACTTGTCCCATTTCTAAACATTATCTTCAGTAAACTTGACATCTTAGCTAACCATTAAGAAGAGGCAATAAAGAAATGAATTTAATTATCAAAAATGATAGGGTAGGTTTCACTTCTAAAAAGCAAACAAGTTATCCACATGTATACAAACTAAAGAAGATTGAAAGAGGAGAAATGGAGAACTTCAAATTAAGACTTATTGAAAAGAGATACATTCAAAAGTTTGATATATCTTATAATACAGTGTGCACACCAATTACTCCATTAGAAATTGTTCAATTAATCATTTCATTGGTCGCTCAACAAAAATGGATAATCTTTTAGCTTAATATTGAATCAAATTTTCTAAACGGATATGTAGAAGAACAGGAAAACACAAAGCAACCAAATGATTATATTATCAAAGAGCAAGAAGACAAAGTCTTGAAGTTTAAGTAGACTTTGTTTAGGTTAAAGCAAGCTTATTGATAATTATTTGCTAAGAAAAGGTTTATATAATTTTCAGACAAATATGGACTTTATGTTAGAGAAAATCATAATGGTTATATGTTAATTATTTGCTTATATATTGATGATTTAATTTTTACATAAAGTAATTCAGCTATATATTAGGAGTTAAAGAATTAGATGGCTACTGAATATGAGATGAATGATATTGACCTTATTTCATTTATCTTAACATTGAAGATAAATAATCAAATTAATGTATTTTAAGTTTTTTGTTGGTTGTGCCTGTAAAGAGTTTTTGAGTTTGATGTATGCTTAATATTAGTATTTGATGAGTCACGTACGTAACTTATGTTTCTATGATTATATGTAGCCTTGTCACTTCATACGCAAAGGAATCAATCCTTTAAAATTTGAAACGTTTTCTCTGCTTATCTAGCGAACTTATATAATTGAATAATAATGATTTTACACCGTCCGTTTCTCTTTGTAATTCTCTAGTTGAGAATGCTATAGATGTCTTTAAGAAGATTCCAAATAAGAATGTGGCCTTGCATTGCATGGTTGCGGTGTAGAAGCAATTAAAAAGTTCTTGGAAAAGATATAAGCTCAAAGTCTTATATCTACGACGTTGCGTTGTCCCTGTGAGACAATCTCTTTGTGTCTAATCATTTATCAAACTGGACTTAGGCTCCTAATCAGAAAAGGAAAACAATTCCACGATCATTCATCAAAACGACTCTGGCTTCCAATCTGGAAAGGAACCCAATTCTAAGTAACCATTTTCAATAAGGATTCGTAACAAATCCCGTTATAAATAAACGTTAATTTACAACTGATCAATACTCTGAATCTTGAAAGAGAACTCGTCACAATTCTATATTGGGTTTCTGTAAAACAACACGGAAGAGATAGTATGGAAGAAGAACCGTTGAATGTGGATGAAATGGAAGAAGAAGAGCAGTCTTCGAGCCCTCCAACGTGGTTAGAGAGATTGTCAAGAGCTAGCTTTTACGTACAGTGCTCAAAACACAAGAGTAAGAAACACAACTTATTCTGCGTGCATTGCCCTGGAAAAGATTCAGTCTTTTGCGAACTTTGCAGAAGTCAGAACGACCACAAAGATCATACCATTATTCGAGTAAGCTCATGCATGCCTAGACCAAGTTCTCTTATTCATCATCAGTAACAATTCTTCTTACGACGACAGGTTTACAAAGCTTCGGAACATCCTGCAGTTAGAGCTCACGCAATAAAGTCCTTCAAGAACATTGACGTATCCTCCATTCAACTTTACAAAATCAATTGTTCTTGGATCTATTTCATCAACAAGAGACCGCAAAAAGGGAATGGAAACTCAACCCATTCTCATCTACAGCCAAAGTGCCAAACCTGTAAACGTGATCTAATGCCTATTCATCAGTCATCAGGTGTCTTCAGATTTTGCTCACTGGCATGCAAGTTTGTAAGTGCCGTGACATTGATCACAGTTGGGTTTTTTTTTTCCCCCCTTTTGGTTATTTTGCTGTACTCCTAATGCTTTATTACGTGTTGATATTGTAAACAGGTGAGTGACCAAGATGGAAGCGTGAGGAACGAGGAGGCCATTACAAGTAGAACTAGACATGAACCTGGAATTGGTGTCATGAATAAGAATAAGCACAAGCATATTGCACCGCCTGTTCATGTTAGAAAACATAGAAGGAAAGGAATTCCCATAAGGTCTCCATTTTTGTAGTCTCTACTCAGTGTTTTAGGTTGTAGTACAGCTACAATGTCATGTTTTCTGATACTATTACACTTGCGTAAGGTTTTGCAGTTTGTTGTTAAACGATTGTCCATATATAGGATTTAGTTACTGCAATTGTTGTGAATTGCAAGGGAGGAAAATATTTTTCAAACATAATTAAGAATCATAGTGAAAAATACGAACGATTAGAACTCAATAGAGCGACAACTGTCCATGTCGTATAAAAGTTTACTTGAAAAGTCTATTTTATCAACAGAGCAGTCAATTGTTCAATGAAGACAATAAGAAGTACCATTATGGTTTAATTAATTTATTCTCTGTTTATATCATTGCGCGTGATTGAAATAGAAGTTTTCTCGAGTCTCTAATTTGTAGCTAGGATCCACATAAATAAATGACTGAAATTTATGGGACAGAATAAAAAATCATAATATTAAACAAAAGATCTCGTCTAAGTTTTCTTGACTACAAAAAAAGAATTTGAATGCCTTTTTATTTATTTGTATACCAGAAACCATAATTAAACTATGTAACACTCACCTTTCACTTCATATCCCTACCCAAATTCATACCCCAATTTTTCTACAAACAAATTAAGTTATAGGTAATCTTCGAAAGTTCTTAAACATTAATTAATTAATTAACGGTTGCTCAAGAAATTGATAGATCTGGACGCTTTCTATGCTGTCTTCATCTTTATGTTAATACTGAAAATCCATGGTTGGTTGCAAGTTGCAACGGTGGATTTTCTGGTTGAACATGAACCTATACAGATAAAAGCCGGTCTTCTTCGACATACAAGTTTAATATCTAGTGATTGTCACATAAATGTACGATAGATATGAGTTGATTTCCTTTTCTTTGTCTATATCGAGTTTTGACTTTTGGAAAGGGTTGTAGCTATAATGGATTCGGACAACCGTGCATTAAGAAAAATAATTGTGGAGGGAGGAATTTTGGTTGTAATGACTGGAGACAAGAGCAAGCTTTTGTGTCAGAATCCATGAACGAACCAGGGAGATACTCTCTATTATTGTCCTTAAAATGTCATCCTCACCCGTGAAAACTCCTAGACCTCTAACTAATTGAAAATTAATGTTATGATATTAGATTCTGCTAATTATTGCTAGCCACATTGTGCTCTTGCCGGTTGTTGAGACTTTGCCAACTGGGGTTTGCTTTCTATGATTAGGCAAAAACAACACTTCATGGTTCAAAGGTTTAAAAAATAGAATTTTTATTATTATATTTGAAGAGACACAGTCACTGCAGGCAAAGTATCATGATATGCTTGTTTCTTTTTGTTTGATGTTCTTGAATAGTAAGTCTATTTGGTGAATGGCATACTTTGTGAACCGACATCTAGACACATTAATCCAAATGTCCAATTTTGTAAAACCCGTATTAAAAAACACCTTATTTTAAAAATCCTATCCACAGTACATATTCTTTATGAAAGCAAGATTTATATAATCTTATTTTTATCTCCCTATACATGATTTCTTCTAACATTACATTTAACCATATGTCATTCGAATTTTATAGTAAAATGAAATAAAAAAGTTCATTTTAAAATATGGATTTGGGATTCTAGGCAGCATCATTGTCGATAATGTTTGTGAGATTTTATTTTCTTAATTATATGGGGTTAGAAAATTAGGGTGAAATCTAATGTTATATGCAGTAAAATAAATATAAAAATTTTTTGTTTGATTTTTCGAAAGTTAAAATCACTTTAAAATTTTATAACATGATTATTGTACACATATAATAAGCATAAATATAAATTATACATTATTATGAAACTTGATTCTTTACTATTTTTCTCAAACAATTTTTGAAATTGGTTCTTTGTAAATACTGTAGCTGCACACATATCCGGTCTCTAATAGTATTGCGAGAACTTTATAAGTGGTGTAGAGAAGGTAGATATGAAGTACTAATTTTTTTAGAGTATAATCCTATTTTGAAATAGGATTTGGACATTTTAGTAATTTAATTGAAATAAAATTATAACTTTAGTTAAATTATAATTATAATTATAATTATAATTAATTTTAATTAAATATCACAATTAGGAACAAATAAAATTCAATATCAGATATTGATCCTATTTATTAAATATCTCATATTTAATCATAAAATTTTTCAAATTTTACGATTAAGTTCAACTTGATAAAAATATTTTTTTCTCTTTTCAACTTTTTTCTTTTTGTGTGACCATTAGGTTCCTAGATATATTGACTTTAGGTAAAATTATAATTCTTAATCATATTTATGATTAGATAAATTAAATCACTTTAATTTATATTTATATTTTTCAATTAAATAATTTATATTTATATATTAAGATTAACGTCTAGTAACATATCATAACTTCCTAAATATTAGGAATATCAAAGTAGTTTTATCTAACCTTTTGGTACATGTTTTTTTTTATATAACTTGACTATTTCATCATACAATGTTTCGATTAAACATGAGTATTAATTCTTCGCTATTCGTAACTAATTCATTTAATGAGATTTAAAAATCATTTCTAAAGTGTAATTCTACTTTACTTTTTTTATGACCTTATGGTGATTTTTATTTTAAATTTTTTAAAAAAATCTTATAAATTGTGTTGATCATTTTTTTTCCTTAAGAACTAGGTGAAATTCTTAAGGCTTTGCAAAAAAAAATATTGAGAAGTTTAAGTAAGAATAGGATCACGGCCGAATTGCATAATTAGACCATACGAGGAACCCTAATAAGTCATGGGTTGTTAGTTGAGCCCAACAACTTATAAATGATACTGATTAAGATATTTCATTTCCTATTTTATAGGTATATCAAGAATATGACTTACATTGCAAGATTCAGGCTGACAAGTATATCAATTAAGTAAGTTCATATCTATCTACCGACATGTTAAGCCAAGATAATGTCCTTATTCTAATATAAGCCATGATATGATTATCTACAAGTATATATGTATGTACGTTTGTAACTTGAGTAGTCGTTATCATGATGCCTATGCCAATAATATTGCGATATCTAAGTATATGCATGCGGGGTGGCTACTTATGGTATACTACATATATATATGATGATTCTTACATGATTGGGTGATTGTTTTGTGAAATTTCATGATTGATATTTAGATCATGTGTGGATGTATTTAATTTTGATTGTGGAGGAGGAATAAATATGTAGGACGTACCACTTAATGAATATACGTCAAGACTAAGTGCACACTGATTTGATTATGAGAGATGATTATGATTTGATACTCAGATGTAATATGGACTAATCTTGGTTGACGCTTGGCTCTGGTCGGGTGCTTGTTTAATATGTATGTTATCGACATAATTGTGACTTTGGATGTATTGAGTAAGGGCTAGTTGGTTAGTAATACTTGGCTCCTCACAACCCCTTTAAATTAAGAGAGCCTTATGGCTATATGCAGTGTTTTGAAACTCGGACCGGTCATCGAACCGGAGGCTTTACTGGTCACCAATTTGACCAGTTCGACTGGTTCAACCACCGGTCGAACTGGTGTGACGTCATAATTATGCAATAATTATATTTAATTATATATAATATTAAAAATATTTAAAAAAATAATAATAATACCAAAAAATAATGAAAAATAAAAAAAATTGTTGAACCAGTGGTCGGACCGGTCCGACCGGTCAATTGACCGATTTTGACCAGTTATCACTGGTTCAATTGAGAATCGGTTTTGACGGGTAAATCGAACTGGATAGCCGACCGGTCGGACTGGCCGGTCCTATCCGATTTTTAAAACAGAGGCTATATGAGTATAGGTGTATAGTTGAGTCGTTGGTGATGCTTGGCTCCCTGCAGCCATTCAAGATATAGTATTATGAGGATTCCCTTGGAGATTACGTTCTTATAGATATTCTTTCTCCATGATTTATTTTGTATTAGATGTGATTTGTCATGCACCGTATATATGTGTATGTACTAATATCAATTGCATATTGTGTGAGCTTGTCATTAAGTGTTGTGGGGTGATATGAACTTATTCAGTAAAACTCCCCTCAACTTTATTTTTCAGGTTGACTACCACTAATTTTACAGCAGTGATTCCAAGGAGTGCGGCTGCAACATATCTACTTCTACATATGCTTTTCAATTGTATTCACTTGGACTTGTATTCTAATGTTTGCAGAAATGATGTAAAAACCAAACCAAATTGGCCGATTCGATCGAGTTAAAAATGAACCGATTTGGTTTTCAATTCGGTTTTTACTTTTAACTGTTAAGTGTAAAAACTAGTTGGTTTTGTTTGAACCGTGAAAATCGAAAATAAGGATTTCTTCTCCAACCGACTCGACGTTGAACAGACTTCTCCAATTTTGATTCTTTCTTAAACTTAGAACAAAACAACGAATATGACTTCAAAGCTTTGTTGATAGCCATCGGTAACTAGCACAAATTCTAACATATGTGTAAATATATGTACAGCAATTCTAGCACTCAACAGTTCTCACATTTATCACATTTGATTCACAATTTCACTCATAACATATAACACTTAATATGCATCATACTTAGCAAAATCATACATGTCATGCACACACAATCGGCTCGAGGGTTCCATGGAACAGAATGAGGAAACCGAAGTTAACCTCATGAATCAGAATGAG
>JAOSBM010000204.1:22651603-22672104 GCA_027568955.1 Erythroxylum tenue | reverse complement strand
GTACCTTTATTACATTATATATATATATATATATATATATATATATATATGTAGGCTTATGTCTCTTTTGGATGATTATAGACACTTATAAATATGGCCATATTAATTATCCTTTTTTCTTTTAAGAAAGATACGGAGTAGTACATGATGCCCAACATAGGGGTGTTCCTTCTTATGTCGCTTTTTAGATCATAAATGAAGTAGTAAATGCCTGAACATCCTTACATGGATTTGCACATAAGTGTGTTTACCCATATGTTATTTGTTAGATTAAGTTAAGATGATTGTGTTGATTGAATATAGCATGGTATTATTTGGTCACTTGATAGCAAAGGCACCTTCAGTAACTCCCCATGCTTAAAGGTTATCAGGCTTCACTCTTCAAATCTAAGGGGTATGATATAGTTTGGGTTTGGGATAAAACTTTAATACTTAAAGCCTTATTCATAATATGGCTAATAACTAGGGGCAAACTCAAAACCAAGGACAGAATCATAGGCTTGAATAAAACTCAATGCAGTTTTTGTTTCTCTGAGGCAGAAACCATCTCACATCTTTACTTCCAATGCTAATACACTAGCACAATTTGGTATAGAATCCAATAACTTCTGAATCATCTCACATTGACATTCCATGTTGACACTAGTTATCGAATTCAACTTTCATGGTCAAACCAATCACAGGCATTCACAAATTAAACTTCCCATTCACATTCAAAATCAAATTGAACACACAACAAACGAGGGTATGAAGAAGTGAAAATCAAAACATTTCACTCCGTATCATTGTCTCAAAACTGCACTCAAATGGAACAAATGATGAAGATATAATAGATTTTACCTTTGATTCACGGAGACGGTGGCGTTGATCCTTAGTTCTTAAGAGGTGGTGGACAATCGTTCCAGACGAGTTGCCAACCCTCTTACATTGTTGTTCACTGAAGAAGAAGACAAATAACGCTACAGATTAGGGATTAGACTTAACAAAATTTAGGATTCAAGAATAGAAATATTAAGGAAAGAAGTTAACAGGTTAGGGATTGCATGACTGTAGAAGATGGAATATTTGGCATCAAACCAATCGCAGGCATTTACAAATTAAACTTCCCATTCACATTCAAAATCAAATTGGATACAAAACAGACGAGGGTATGAAGAAGTGAAAATCAAAACATTTCACTCCATATCATTGTCTCAGAACTGCACTCAAATGGAACAAATGATAAAGATACAATAGATTTTACCTTTGATTCACGTGATGGTGGCGTTGATCCTTAGTTTTTAGGAGGTGGTGGACAATCATTCCAGACAAGTTGCCGACCCTCTTACATTGTTGTTCACTAAAGAAGAAGACAAATAACGCTACAGATTAGGGATTGAACTTAACAGAATTTAGGATTCAAGAACAATGTATATTAAGGGTTGAAGTTAATAGGTTAGGGATTGCATGATTGTAGAAGATGAGAGATTTGGCATCAAACCAATCACAAGCATTCAAAAATTAAACTTCTCATTCACATTCAAAATCAAATTAAACACACAACAGATGAGAGTATGAAGAAGTGAAAATCAAAACATTTCACTCTATATCATTGTCTAAAAACTGCACTCAAATTGAACAAATGATGAAGATACAATAAAGTTTACCTTTGATTCGCGGAAACGGTGGCATTGATCCTCAGTTTTTAGGAGGTGGTGGACAATCGTTACAGATGAGTTGTCGACCCTCTTACATTGTTGTTCACTGAAGAAGAAGACAAATAACGCTACAGATTAGGGATTGAACTTAACAGAATTTAGGATTTAAGAACAATGCATATTAAGGATTGAAGTTAAGAGGTTAGGGATTGCATGATTGTAAAAGATGGAAGATTTGGCATATTAGGGATGTTTGTAAGAAGAGGGACGCAAAGTGTGAAATTTTGTTCAAAACAATGTGTCTCCAGGTCTGCCACATTTAACTTCAAAGCTAAGGGAGGAGTGTTGCGTTTAACAACAAAATGCAGCGTCTCCTTCTCTTCAGAAGCTGTCCAAAACATAGCTCATCTCTAGTTAAACACAACGAATGCCCCAAAACACAAAATTAAATCCGGAGGTGGGACCCACCTCTAGATAACAATGTTCACATTAGCTTCTAGTGGATCCCACCACTAAAAAGTTCACAAAAAATTCCAAGTCAGAAATTTTTGGGCCACGTCAACAAATAACTGACAGTGCCCTAACATCATTAGTGGTCAAGGTTCCATCTGAATGTTTTCCAAATATTAGAGTTCAATTTGAATACCTTAAAACATTAGGGTCTATTTTGTACACCAGTGTAAACGTTAGGGTCTATTTAGCCTTTTTAGCCTAGTTTTCCTAATATACTTTTGTTCAAGCCCAAAAGGTTTGTTCTGTCTAGTACCATGCATACGAGTTTTAACTTTAAAATGGTATTAACTCTCCTTGGCTAACAGACTAACACTAACCCAGCCTTGTCAAAACAGAAAAATTTTCACTTTAATTACTCTTTCCAGTAAAATGAAAAACTACTTGGTTTAGACTAGGGATGGCAATGGAGGGCTAGCCCTACCAAATTTTAAAAAATTAAAAGTGCGAAATAATATATTTTTTTAATTAAGCAAGGGCCTGAGCTGCTTAGACTTAGGCCTGCTTGAGGCCTAACTCTTCTAAGTAAAATGATGTAGAATAGTTAAGTCTCGGGTCAATTTAGGCTTAGGCTTGACCCATCGAAAACACCAGAATCTGACTTATGAGTTAGTCCATTGTCATCCCTAGTTTAAATAGGCGTGCATTGCCAAAGAATTTAAAATTAATTAGAAGGATTAACTTTTATCTAATGATAATTAAGTTTCATTTGGACTGGAAGGGTATTAATATATATATATGTGTGCCGACGGTGGATGATGGTGGAGAAGACTTACTCCTTAAGTCTTTACTATATATGGATATATATAAGACTTAGGTGTAAAGTTAGCATTAAATGCTAATCATGCTTTGACTTGGTCAACAACAAAGGAAGACCAAGTGAATTTGTGTGGGTGAGTGTCGTTGGCTTTGTATAATGAGTAGAGATAGCTTTGGTTTGTTTCTTAAGCATTGAAAGAAGAAAAGTGGAAAAGAGTTTTCAAGTTCTTCTTCTTCTCTCACCAACGACAACATCTTCTCTAAAGCTCATCCTCCATCTCTTCCTTAGCTCTTTAAGGACAAAGGTAGGAGCTAACACTTTTTAATTTGTTCTAGCTATTCCCGGGTCAAAAGGGTTTGTCTCGGTTTAGTTCTCCGATTTTTGCGTGGATACCGTTAGAGACGATCTACGTTGGTCGTTATGGTTTGATTGTTTATATATACACATAGATCCTGGCTTCGGAAAGGTCCCGGAATAAAAATTTTTGTTTTTCCGCACCGTGTGTAAGTGTTATACGCACCGAAATTTTCCTACAGTGGTATCACCATCTAAGTCAGGAAATACTCTTCCCTGTGCCCGCTTGCTAATTCTCGTGTGATAATCACACGCTCCCGATGAGACAAGGGACGGTTTTCTGTTTCGGCTACTTAACAATGTAGTTCCGTGACGTTGGGTTGTGTCATAGTTCAAATCCACCCGGACAACAAATTTGAAATAAGCTTCTAATGTAGCTTATCGTGCTACTAGGCTCGTGGGTGGTGGTGAATCGGGCTTAGCATTTTTTACTTCCATTTCCAGGGTCCAGGGCCAACAGCCTGCTTGTCCTGGACTAAGGTCCCTCCCATAACGTATCAGAAGAAATGACAAAACTCTGCCGTTTGAACCATTCATTGGCTGGTATAAATCTATATTTTCGATTAGATCCCATCTGATCCTGACCGTTGAAATACCGTAGACCCGGGTCTTCACAAAATAAACAGAAACATTAGCTGTAGATACCAAGAAGGCAAGCCCATTGAAAGCTCTGTACCGTCTGCTTTCTTCAGCCCGTACTGAGATATTTCTTGCCACTTTTAAAAGGATTGATATGAGGACAACACATGTGCACACTAATACTTGTGGATGGAAGTCGACAAGCTCACGTGAATATTTTCTGGTTGCATATCTGATTGACTGGGGCGCCAGAGTACTGTTTACCGTCAGCAAATCAGCCAACTCTACTGGCATCACAATCTCCAACCCAAGCCAACTTGTCTCCACGCCAGTTAAGCTGATCACTCAATCATGTGCATGTCCATGCCTTTCCACCAATGGAATGCAGAATTTATATCTTAATTGATAAGTGTCAACTTCAGTTTATATCTTTTAATCCAATAAATATCTCAAATTACAGAATTGACAGGAGTCAGGTTCAAGCTCTGCCATATCATGATAAATTTACTCTTAAACCGTCAACCTATAAGTAAAGGATGCAAAATACATGAAATCAACAAAATGATTAATCTAACCAACTTGATTGATAGCAAGTTAGAAAGGCAAACAGTCATGTTCTCATGTGAACCCAAGTCTATTAATTAGGTGATCGCTCAGTTCATTTGGTGACAGCTCAAAACCACCACCAAAAGAATGGCCTGTGCACTGCTTCCTCTTCTGGTTCTAGCAACCTACCACAGCTTGGCCCAAGGTGCAGCCATGGCACAAAACCCTGGTTCAACAGTTCCAGGGGCATTACCAAGTGCAGCCAGAGAGTTCCTGGAAGCACACAACCAAGCAAGATCAGCCGTTGGGGTCCCTTCTCTCAATTGGAGCGAAATGCTGGCCAACGCCACCAGTAAACTGGTTCGCTATCAAAGAAACCAAATGAGCTGCCAATTTGCGAACGTGAACAACAGCAAATATGGTGGAAACCAGTTATGGGCTAGTGGCATGGTAGTCACTCCACGCATGGTTGTTGACCACTGGGTACAGGAGAGAAATTTCTACAACCATACAGATAATTCCTGTGTGCCGAATCACAGTTGCGGTGTCTACACACAAGTAGTGTGGAGAAAGTCCCTGGAACTGGGTTGTGCACAAGCCACTTGTGTCAAGGAGCAAGCTAGCTTGACCATATGCTTCTATAACCCTCCTGGGAATATCATAGGAGAGAGTCCGTACTAGACAAGGAAGCAAGCTTATTTCTTTCTTAATGTATTGTTTAGTGCTCAAGTACGGTCTTTTTCTATTGCAATGTTACCACTGAAGTTGCTAACTTTTGTTCAATCCTCTTTCCTTCTAGCTTTTACGAAAACATTGGCAGGACATTCAGAACATATAATGATGCGTTGCCAAACTTAAATATTATAGGTCGAATGAAGCCAACTCAAATACAGGATCAAGAACATGGATATGGTAGGATCAGCAGAAATTTGATATACACATATATATTCTGATTATAGTCCCTCATTTGACACTAAACTGTAAAATAATCGCCACCAACTATTTAGACCCTGCTTCTCTGCTCGTTAATAAATTGGCGGAATCAGATGAAAGTGGGTAAGATTTGTTAAAATATGATCTTTCTGTTAACTAGGGGCTTGTTTGTTTATTTTCCTTTTCCGTCTGTAGCAAAAAAAAAAAAAAATGATCTTTCTGTTTTGGGTTCTTTGTTGTTTACTGTAGTCTTTTATAAAAGACTGATAAAGAAAATTTGATTTTGTAGGAAGTATAGATCGCAGAAAAATAAAGAACACAGAGTTTTATCTAGTTCGATAGCTTAAATGCTATCTATGTCTAAGGATCTCACACTTGTGGTTCCACTAGTATCAAGAAAAATAGTAAGTTTACAGAGATTGTTTGTTTTCTAAAATACTTGCAAAGAGTCTATGAACTCTCCAGTACTCTCAGATGAGTACTCTAGCAGTTCTCTAACTTTCTCTCTATTTCTTTCACTCTCAAATTTTGATTACAATGTATTGAAAACAATGTATTCTGTGTTATTTTTTTATGCTTGAGGTCTGTCTTATTTATAGGAGTTAGAAGCAGTTGCTTTCGGTTGAGCCTTCATAAGTCAGGTATGTGACATATGCCCTTCATGTGATCAACTAATGCATTATAGTCTGCATGTGTGTTAATACGGTTGTGTTTTTACTTTAGCTTCAGATGTTGTCTTTCTCATGTGTGTCACATGTCTTCACTTAGGCACAACTTCACTCTTCTATTCTTAATCCGAAAGCCTCTCCTCCTTTCTTCTTCGATGCTCATACACTCATTCTCACACATATTTTGAATCTTCTTGTTTGTTATGTCTTCGTTGTTGATTAATGGAGAATCTGGTGAATATCACCACATTTATTCCCTTCTTCTCCATTAATCTTCACGAAGTTCATAGATCTGTGAGCGATTTAGAACCCAGAAAATCCTAACTTTACCAAAATTGTGAGATTGAGAAAAATTGACTTCGGTTGTTGTCGATTTTAAGGGGCTTCACTTATCTGTAGGTAATCCCTATAGAAAGCGTAGGTAATCCCTATAGAAAGTGAACTTCTTTGGAGTCACAACCTTTGTTCCGAAATCAGATAGATTTAGGTCACCTGTGATTTTCTCCGGAGTGAAAATCCCTTGTGATATTCTATCTCTGATGAAATGGAGTCGGATGTCTATGTGCTTGGATCTCTCGTGCAAGACAGGGTCTTTTCTAAGGTAAAGTGCACTATGACTATCTGTGTAGATTACTGATTTCGTGATGTTGATGTTGATTTCCTTTAATATACCTGATAACCATATTAACTCCTTTACCCCTTCAGTAATTGCATAGTATTCTGCCTCTGTTGGTGATAGAGATACTACTGACTGTTGTTGTGCTTTTCAATTAATTGTATTTCTCGATAATGTGAAGTAGTATGCAGAAATTGACTTTCTTTTATCTTTATCTGCTGCATAATCTGCATGCACAAAACCATATAATGACATATAATTGCATTTAGCTAGTTTATCCTTTGAAAAGCATAATCCGTAGTTAGTAGTTCCAATTAAGTATCTGAGAACTCCTTTTAGCCCCTTTCTAGTGTTTTCAACCTGGATTGGCCATAAATTTGCTTAGAATACTGATAGCATAGGCTATATGGTACTTCCAACACCAACATCGTAGGGATATAGTGTGCCATAGCTTTCTATTCTTCCTTTGTCTTGGGACTCTTACTAGACAACATCTGTAGGTGAGATCCTAAGGGGATAGAACTTGGTTTAGCTTGTTCCATGTTGAACTGATCTAAAACCTTCCTTCTATAGTTCCTTTGCATAAGCCATAGCTTCCCTTCCCTCCTTTTTCTAATTATGTGCATTCCTAGAAGCTTTTGTGCTTCTCCCATGTCCTTCATCTGAAAGTGATCAAACAGTTCAAACTTTCTTGCTTCAATTCTGATTAAATCTTTCCCTATTATAATTAGATCATCCACATAGACCAACATAAAAATTGCTTTTGTCTGTCCTAGATCCTTGAAGTATAGGCAATAGTCATATGAACTTCTAATGAAGTTCATACTAGCAGTAACCTTATGGAACTTCTTATTCCACTGCCTAGGTGCTTGTTTAAGCCCATATAGGGATTTCTGTAGTAGATAGACATTATCAACTTTTCATTGTCCTAAAATCCGATTGGTTGCTTCATGTATATGGTTTCCTCCAGCTTACCATATAGAAAGGCTGCTTTGACATCCATTTGATGGATTTCCCAGTCATAGATAGTAGCTAGCACTAGTATAAGTCTAATGGTCTTGAACTTGACTACTGGTGAGAATATCTCCTTATAGTCAATTCCCTTCTTCGGTCTATATCCCTTTGCTATAAACCTAGCCTTGTATATCCTAGGTTCTGCTTCTATCACTCCTTCTTTTAGCTTGAGCAACCATTTGCTCTCTATTAGCTTGACTTTAAGAGGTCTAGGCACTAAAGTCCAGGTCATATTCTTTATTAGAGAAGAATATTCTTTCTCACAAGCCATCTTCCACTGTTCAGAATCCTTTCTCCTCATAGCTTCTTCATAGGTTTCAGGAGCCCTATATTTTATAGATTTAGCCATAATACATGCAAATTCAACCAAGTTTGAGTCGTTATATCTCCTATTAGGAATTCTCTGTCTTAGTTACCTATATCTAGTGAGTTGATAGTCTTGTAGATCTTCTTGAGGGTCATCTGTAGCTGTGTGTGGCGCTACTTCCTCACTCTCACCTTCAGTTTCTTCTTTCCCTTGTTCATGATGTAAAAGGCCTTGCACAGGTTCCACATCATGAGATTGAGTTCTACCTTCTTCTTCTATTTCTGGTGGCATATAGAATGATAGTGAATTGGTTGGTGATCCAAATTGCTCCTGAACTTCCTTTTGGAGGTCTAGTTTTATGGAGTTCCTACACAGTAGAGGAAACTCATTTTCCTTGAAGATTACATCTCTACTGATAATGGTTTTAAAACCTCCCTTTTGAAGTAGTAGAATCTTGTAACCTTTGACTCCTTCTGGATAACCTAGGAATACCCTCTTTATTGCTCTAGGTTTCATCTTTCCTTCCTTCTGATGTGCATAAGCAGCACATCCGAAAGTCCTTAGGTGAGTCAGATTAGGTTTCTTTCCATTCCATGCTTCTTGTGGAGTTTTGTATTCATTTGCAGAGGTAGGGAGCCTATTTACTAGATATGCTATAGTCTTGATTGCTTCCCCTATAGAGTTTGAGAACAGCTCGAGGATAGTAGCATACACCTAGTCTTTTCTAGGAGTGTCCTGTTGAGTCTCTCAGCTACACCATTCTGCTGAGGTTTAGCTCTCACTGTCTTATGCCTTAGAATTCCTTTCTTACTGCAATAGTCTTCAAACTTCTTATTGCAGTATTCCAGTCCATTATATGTGCTTAGGCATTTAAGCTTCTTTCCTGCCTGATTTTCCATAAGTGTATGCCACATTATGAAGATTTCTAATGCTTCATCTTTCCTCTTCATCGGATATACCCAATATTTCCTAGATTTGTCATCTATGATAGACATAAAATATAGGTTCCCTCCTATAGTAGACACTTGAGCTGGCCCTTAGAGATCACTGTGAGCATATTCCATGATCTCTTTGGCCCTCTGTGCTCCCTTTTGGAAGCTGGAACTGTGATGCTTTCCTAGCACACACGATTCACAGAACTCCAACTTCTTTAGATCTTGATCTAGAATCAGTCCTTCTTTTAAGAGATGGAATAGACTTTTGTTCCCTGCATGGCCCAACCTTAAGTGCCATTGTTTAGTTGAGTCAGGATTTCTATTCTTTGTAACTTGGTTCACTTTGGTAGTACCTATTACATAATATAACCCTCCTCTTTCAACTCCTCTGATGATAACTCTACCATCCTTTAGGATTTCTCTAAGTCCATCCTTATATCTAATCTGAAATCCTTATTTGTTAAATATGCTTTCAGAAATCAAATTCCTTCTTACTCCAGGCACAAATCTGACATTAGTTAGGGTTCTCTTCTTCCCATCAAACATGTTGATGGAGACATTCTCAATCTTTTCATTTGGACCAGTCATTGTCAAAGTAAAAATGGCAGATTCTAGGCAGCAAAGAATTGAAAGTGCGGGCCCTCCCCCGAAACAACCCCATAAACTACAAAAAAGTGAAAAGATTTTATAAATAAAGACCTAAGTGTCTCTGTGAGGCGTTAAATGCATAGTGCATCCAGAGTCGAAGATCCATTCTTTACTAAGATCTTCACTCTCTTCAGTGACTGCCAGTATCTCATCACCAATCACCACTGGAGTCTTCTGGTTTCTCCACATTCCCAAATCTCCACTTTGAGCATCTTTATCCCTTTTCTTCTTTCTGCAATCTCTTGCAAAATGTCCCTCCTTATCACAGTAGAAACATTTCTTACCTTTACCCTTTTTCTTTTTTTCATCACCTTCTTTGGTGTGCTTATCCTTGCCACTTCCCTTCTACCAATTTCCTTTCTTGCTATTCCTTTTCTGTGACTTCTTGTCATGATTATTTTCTATGAACATCACTTTTGCTTCTTTCCTGAATGGATTAATATCCACTATTTCTTCCATTAGTGAATCCAATACCCTCTTAATAGTGAGGGATTCTCCACTAGCATGCTTGATCACCTTCTTGAAAGCATTGAATTCAGAAGGTAGAGCTTTTAGAATCACTACGACTTAATGCTCTTCCGAAATCCTTTCACTTGTAGCTTCTAAATCTTGCACCAACTTAAAGAAATAGTCTAGGTTATCATCAAGAGAAATAGAAGTGTTCATCTTATAGTTAGCAAGATTATGCAGAAGAGTCATCTTGTTAGGAAGACATCTTTTAACATATAATTCATCAAGTTTTAGCCACAGCTTCCGTGTAGTGTTACAATTCTGCACTTTCCTTATCACAACTCGTGATAAGTGAAGTATTAACTTGTAGTGTGCAAGTCTTTGCATCTTGAGTCCTTTTATAGGATCAGTTTCTACATCATACTGATCTTCGATAGCTCCATAACAGTCATAAGACTTAAGTAAGGCTTGCATCTGAAGTTTCCAATTGGTGAAGTCTTCCTTACTAGTCAAGGCATCCATTTCTTTTCCTACCATTTTTGAAAGTAGTTTAAAGAAACAAGAGATGAAATTTACTTACAGAAATTCTTGATAAACCTTGATGCTTTGAGTAGCTAAGAAGTACCCAGGAAGTTGTGGATTAGCTCTGATACCACTTATGTTGGGTTCTTTGTTGTTTACTGTTGTCTTTTATAAAAGACTGATAAAGAAAATTTGATTTTGCAGGAAGTAAAGATTGCAGAAAAATAAAGAACACAAAGTTTTACTTGGTTCGATAGCTTAAATGCTATCCACGTCCAAAGATCTCACACTTGTGGTTCCATTAGTATCAAGAAAAATAGTAAGTTTACAGAGATTGAGTGTTTTCTAAAACACTTGCAAAGAGTCTATGAACTCTCCAGTACCCTCAGATAAGTACTCTAGCAGCTCTCTAACTTTCTCTCTATTTCTTTCACTCTCAAATTTTGATTACAATGTATTGAAACAATTTATTCTATGTTATTTCTGATGCTTGAGGTCTGTCTTATTTATAGGAGTTAGAAGCAGTTGCTTTCGGATGAGCCTTTATAAGTAAGGTATGTGTCATATGCCCTTCACGTGATCAACTAATGCATTATACTCTACGTGTGTGTTAATACGACTGTGTTTTTACTTTAGCTTCAGATGTTGTCTTTCTCACGTGTGTCACATGTCTTCACTTAGGCACAACTTCACTCTTCTATTCCTAATCCAAAAGCCTCTCCTTCTCTCTTCTTCTATGTTCATACACTCATTCTCACACACATCTTGAATCTTCTTATTTGTTATGTCTTCATTGTTGATTAATGGAGAATCTGGTGAATATCACCACATTATAACATAAAATCAAGATTAACGTTTATAATTTTAGGATCTTGGTTAAACAATTAACAAAAATTATAATAGTGTAATATTATGTATCTAATGCAGAAGATACCATTATCTTAAAGAGATCAGAAATTTTACCAAATCCTTAATTAAAATTGGTTTTGTCTGTTAACTCTCTTGTAGCTGCAAAAACTTGATGGAAATTGTCTGTAAAGTGACAAATTCCTATATCTATGAATTTTAATCTAATACATCCGTCAAATGACCAAATTAAATAGTTGACATTTATTCCACTATTAAATAAGAAATATGAATCAAATAGGTCCTTTTTGTTATATTAATAGTAATATTAATATATTTAGAATATAGCCACTAATTGGGCCACATTATTACATCGTCCCACTTGGCCCAATACGTCAAAAATTATTTTAATAGTGTGAACATCAAACGCAAATAAATAGATTCTTTAATATCTTTGTAATTTACCTCAACACAATAAAGTACATATTGCGGGTTATGGCGATCATACACTTCAACATCGCATACTTCCTTCTATATACCACAACACTAGTAATTTATCAAGTCAAATAACATAAGTGATATATAAATGTCATAAAGGTCCACATTAATGTCTTATAGACAATTTTATTTCTTTTTTAATAACATTTATATGTATATAATTATAATAAATAATTGTCACTCAGAAACTTTATTGACCTCAAGAATGTCAAAATGTTATAAAAAGTAATCATCAATATAACTAAGGTCCATTCTTTGAATACAATCCTTAAATATCTTTAGTGGAATACCTTTAGTTAAAGGATTCTAGAATTATAATATTCATCTTAATATGTTCAATATACACTCTTTCTTTCTAAACTTCCTCTTTTACTACAAACTATTTCAACTTCATAAGTTTAGTACCATTAGAGTACTTGTCATACTTAGAAAAAAATATTGCTACAGAATTGTCACAATAAATTTTTAGTGATTTAATAATAGTGTCAATAACCTCAAATCCTGAAATAAATTTTTGTAACCATAAGGCATGGATTGTGACCTCAAAACAAGTTACAAATTTTGCTTTCATAATCGATGAAGTAATGACAAATTGTTTACAATTTTTCATGAAATTTCTCCTTCCGCTAGTTGAAATAGATAGCCAAATGTTGATTTTCTATTGTCAATGCATCAAAAAAATCTAAATTTGAATATTCAATTATTTCTAATGGATTTGATCTTCTATACATAAGTATATAGTCCTTTATTCCTTAAAGATACCTCAAGACTTTCTTTGCAGCTTTCCGGTCTATACTAAGATTACTTTAATATTTTCCTAGCATTCTAACCATGAAGTTACTATTAGGCCTTATGCATGCTTGCAAATATATCAAACCGCCAATAATAGAAGCATATGGAATAGATTTCATTTGTATATGTTTCACATCATTCTTTAGACATTACACGAGACTAAATTCATCATCTTTTTGTACCAACATAATCGCTGCTGAGCATTTTTTCATATTAAATCTTTTAATAATTCTTTTGATGTAGTCTTTCTAAGACAATCTTACTAGTCCTTGTGATCTATTTTAAAATATTGAAATTCCTATCTTATAGGATGTCTCTCTCGTGTCTTTCATTTCAAAAATTCTTAAAGATAAAATCTTTAGAATTATATAATATGTCCAAATCATTAGCAGCAAGTAAAATATCATCATCATCATATAATGCTAGAAATATAAACTTAGTCCCATCAATCTTTCTGTAGATACAACGATCAACAATATTTTTTTGAAAACCATACTATATCATGGTATCATTAAAATTAATATACCATTGTTAGGTAGCTTATTTAAGTTCATATATTGATTTCTTAAGTTTACACACCATATGAACTTTTCCTTATATGGAAAAACCTTTAGGTTGATCCATATAAACTTCTTCCTAGAGATCACCATTTAGAAAGGTAGTTTTCACATCCATTTGATATAGCTCTAAATCAAACTGAGTCACTGATGCTATGATTATTCTCAATGAGTTTTTCTTTGAGATAGATGAAAAAGTCTCTTTATAATAAATTGCATCCTTTTGAGTATAAACTTTAGCAATAAGTCTAACTTTATACCATTCAATATTTCCATTTGAGTCACGTTTAGTCTTGAAGACCCATTTTCATCCGACTTGCTTAGATCCTTCTAGCAAATCATCAAGGTCCTAGACATTTTTTTGTGTCATTGAATTTAACTTATCTTTTATATAATCAATCCATTTATCAAACTTATCACTTTTTATGGCTTATGAAAATGAAACAAGATTATTATTAATGCGATAATCAAATTCTAACTCTTTTAAATAAACCACATAATCTTCAGAAAAGAACAAGGAAGATAAAAGAATCAATATATGTAGTATTTAATGAAGCACTACTATTGACAACAGTAGCTGATTCAAATGATGGAGAACATCCTTTGGTTCCTAAAGATACATCAAAGACTCAATCCATACCTATAACGACTTCGAAATCACAAGATCAAAAAGGTCCTTCTGAAGCTAGGACAGAGCAGGCTCTTTCCTTAAGCACCTCCTGATAGGAGCCTAAGCAATGAAGAACACCTAGAACAAGATCATCGTTCAACAACAATTATGTGGCTTTCGTCTCACTATTAGAACCAAAGTCTGTTGAAGAAGATCTTACTCATGAGAATTGGATGTCAGATATGAAAGACAAGCTAAGTCAGTTTGACAAAAACAAAGTATGGAATCTGGAGCCTCATCCACAAAACAAGTCAGTTATTGGAACTCGTTGGATTTTTCGAAACAAACTTGATGAATACGATAAGGTGGTAAGAAATAAAGCTAAACTTGTAGCTCAAGGTTATAATCGACAAAAAGGTATTAATTTTGATGAGACTTATGTTCCTGTGGCTGGATTAGAGTCAATTAGAATTTTACATGCTTTTGCATGCCACAGAAATTTTAAGTTGATCCAAATCGATGTCAAAAGTGCTTTCTTGAATGGATACATTAACGACGAAGTGTGTATTAAGCAACCTCCAAGATTTGAGAATGAAGAGCCTCCAAACTATGTGATGAAGTTGACTAAAACTTTATATGGTCTAAAGCAAGCTCCTCGAGCATGATATGTAAGGTTAAGTAATTTTCTACTTGAGAATAACTTCAAAAGAGGAAAGGTAGATAAAACCTTATTTATTAAGAAAAAGAAGAATGATTTACTTATATTACAAATATATGTTGATGACATAATATTTAGTGCTACTACGAACCCATCTCTCTGTGAAGAATCCTCAGCTCTAATGCAGGAGGAGTTTGAGATAAGTATGATGGTAGAACTATTCTTCTTTCTTGGGTTGCAAATTAAGCAAACAAAAAAAGGAATCTTCTTCAGCCAAGATAAATACACAAAGGAACTCATTAAGAAATACCATTTTGAGGATGCCAAACCGATGGGTACTCCTATATACACTGAACTAAACTCTACAAAGATGAAGAAGGAAAGACTATGAATGAGACAAAGTACAAAGGAATGATCGGATCACTCCTATACTTTACAAGATGAAGACCAAACATCATGCTTAGTGTGTGTCTTTGTGCACGATTTCAATCAAATCCAAAAGAAAGCCACCTTCAAGCAATTAAGAGGATTTTTTGTTATCTTCACGGAATTGTGGACTTCGGATTATAGTATCAAAAAATTGATTCGTTTGACTTAGTTATCTATTGTGACGCAGATTATGCAGGAGACAAAGTTGATAGAAAAAACACAAGTGGTCGCTGTCAATTTCTTGAAAGAAGCTTAGTTTCTTGATCCTGCAAGAAGCAAAACTACGCAGCGCTTTCGACAACTGAAGTGGAATATATAGTTGCAGCAGTTGCTATGCCCAAACCTTATGGATGAAACATCAACTCCAAGATTTGTCTATAAACTTTGATCATATTCCTATATTATGTGACAGTACCAAGAATATAGACGTCATGTGCATCACTCTAGGATTAAGAATATAGACGTCAAACATCATTTTCTTAGAGATCATGTTTTAAAAGGAACCATTGATCTTTTGCATATTAATATTGATAATCAAATAGCTAATATCATTACTAAGCCTCTTTCAAAAGATAGATTTTGTTTATTAAGAAAAGAGCTTGGTATGTGTAGACTTTCTGATATTTAATTATGTTCGAAGATACTATGCTAATTTCGTTTGCATATATTAGCAGGCCCCTTTTAAAAGAAAGGCCCTTATTAGGCTAAATTAGTTACGTAGAAGGATCTTACAGTTTGAATGAATTATTTAGAAGGCTCATTCTAGTTAAATAACCTAGAGTAAACATCTCTTAAACGATATTATCGTCTTTACATCTTTGTACGATTATGACCTTTTTACTTTTTGATTGATTAGTTCTTTCCCCTCTTCTTTTTGATAATGACAAAGGGGAACAATTAAGATGATAACATATTTTGCTTAAAGATGTATGATATACTTACATGAATTTTAGTAGCATGATTTGTGAGCATGGTGAATCTGTGATATATGTTACTAACTGAATTTGTGAATTTTTAATCCTGTGATTTGTTAACGATAGGCTCCTTAATAAGAAAGGAAAGGCTCCTTCTAATCATTAAGAACTTATAAAGTCTACAAGTATTTTTTTTTCGAAAACCTTCATTATTAGTTGAATTTTGAAAATATATCTGTTATTATTTGTCATCATAAAAAATGGGGAGATTATTATCTTAAGGTTTATTATTAATGATTTTGATGATAACCACATAATATTTCAAAATTCAATTTGGATTTATTTCTTTGTATAATTAATGGTTTAATTCTCTAGAGGAAATAAAATGATAGGAGAAATGTTTCCTTTCTTGTAGGAACCTTCCTAATGAATTTTCTTATTTATTTCACAATATCTAGAAGAATCATGTTATCATTGGATTTATTTCCTTTTATTGTTAACGAGTGAAAGGAAAATAAAATCATAAGAAATACACTTCCTATCTTGCATTAACCTTCTTAATGAACTTACTTTATTATGGTTTATCCGAAAGGATCCTATTAATTGTGAAGGTTGTATATTAGCTCCGTAATTACTGGAAGATTTTTGGCAAAGATGACATCGAAGTTATTCAGATTTAAATCCATCCAGTTAACAAAGGATGCAAGTGAAGCAATAGCTAGTTGAAGGAAATGCCTACTTAAGAAAGAGTCACTGATTTTGCGAAAATAGATCAGACTCTTGAATTACATCAACAACATCAATACTTTTGAAAGTCAAATTCTTATCAAATCTCTTGTGCTTTACAAAGTGAACATTCTTTTTGAGATAGATCATTGAAGCTATAATCGAGCAAATTACATTTTCATTTGTTGAGAGCTTATAGAGGTTAGCTAAATACTACTAATTTGAAAAGTTAAAGAACCTTGAAAAATATGTACTCGTGAGCTTGAAGAGGCTCGTCAAATTACCACTTGGGATTTTAATGAAACACTCAAGTTAGATATTTAGGGACTGGATGTAGGCTTGGGTTATATACCGAGCTAGTATAAATCAACTGCGTCATTCCTCTCTCTCTTTTTTAACTTTTAAATTTTTGTAGTATATTTTTGTGTTTTCATTTTTGCAAGAGGCTCCTTCATTTTTATAATAGGCTCCTTCTATTTTTAACTTGCAAGAGGTTCTTTTCAGTTTTAACAGGCGTCTTTGTTTAATAGGGTTCTATCGTCTGACAGGCTCCTATTGTTTTTAAATTTTAGCAAGCCCCTATCTTTATACAAATTGAAAGTAACTTGTAAATTTTTTTAAGTCACACACAATTCACCCCCCTCTTGCGTGTGTTTGCTTTATCACAAATTAATGATCTTTTTGCCAAATCACATCCACCTTTTTCTCTCCAAACTTAAGTTATCATCTTCACTACCACTTTGAGTTTGACAAGGGATATTAACGTATATTAACATAATCTTTATTCGGTCAATTATTCACTATGATTGGCCTTTATTTTTTCCTAAAATTATATATATTAATGTTGTGTATTATTTAGTTGATTTGTTACTTTAGTTACAGTCACCTAGATTGTATAAATAGGTGAATGAGCATCATATTATATACACACAAAAATACAAAGAACATTTCTACATTTCTTCTTTGTTTTTTATTTCTACACTATGTATGCTTAATTGAAAGGTTCTCCCTTTCTCCCAGATAAAACGAGGCTGAGTTTTCTTTCTCTACAATTAATATTACAGTGTTATATGAGCTCAAACTAGCTTGTACATTCTTTTCAATCGTGGGTATATTAGTGTAAGTCTGCATAAAGTGTTGAATCCATTGAACTGCTGTAGTAGGTATGTATCAAATCGTGCTTGTTTGAACAAAAATTGATTGTCATAAGTTACTGTTAGATATTTGCTTTTAGGACGTTATTCTTTTCATGTTTTGAAATTTAAATTTTAGATAACATAGTAGTTGCAAGTCTTTAGGAGAAAGTTTAGTTATGTTGCTATTCTTTAGGCTGAAGTTAGCTTTGTTTGTTATGTAGTGGAGCATGTCGTGGCTGTTAGTATTGCAAAGTTTTCTAATGTTCTGTTATTCCAATTTACTATAAAAGTGTGATTGATGAATAATAATATCAAGTTATTAGCAGCATGTCAGTATCGTTCCTTGCTTCTTTTTATAATTGTCTTTTTAACTTCAGCCTTGTTTCCTTGTTTTCATCTCTAAAACCAACAAACTGGGATCAGATCTATCTTTTTAAGCGACTTGTGGAATGGAAAAATAGAAGGCAATATTTCAAAAATTGCCCCTCCCCACTTTGATGGAGAAAATTATCAAGTATGGGCAGTGTAAATGGAGACCTACTTGGAGACTTTAGATCTTTAGAAAGCTATAGAAGAAGATTATGGAGGTCCTTCACTGCTAAATAATCTCACTGATACAAAAAGCATTTTGTGTTCACACGAGAGATTAATATTAAAATCCTCACACTGAAAAGATATAGTAGTGGGTGGAGAATTTGAAAATCCCCTTCAAGTGGAGCCTCTCCTAATCAGGGATGATGATAATGTTATTAATGGAAGGAGTAGCATAGTTAAGAAACCTGAAACTTCCCAGGATTACAACGGTACAGAAATGTTGAACTACATTGGTTTCAGCCTTGTTGATGGTAATGGCCTTGTCCTGAAAGTCCAAAGTGCTACTCATTATACTACGAGAAACACATTCCAAGTTGGCTTAAACGTGCAAGAAATGGTAAAAGTAGGATCATATGAAAAGAAGCGTTTGTATATCTTTTAAAGGATTGTTCCTCAACGGAGCAGAAAATGAATTTACATCGAGCTTGTCATCTTTTTGAGAAGCTATTCAAAAGTATTTTATCCTTAGGGAACCCTGTTCCTATGGATGTTCAATTGCAATAGGCCCTGCCTGAAGCATGAAAAGATTCTTCTGTTGGGGAATTATTATTGAAGTTGTTCTACAATAAAAAAGATAGACTCGTGAGAATATGGGGTTTTGTTGCTAATGAAGATGCGGATGCTTCCTCCTTAGCAAATTTATGTTAAAAAATTATCATTTTCTATATATTCTATAAAAAATTTTGTAATCATCATTATCAGATGTATTAGTTATAAAAATGTGAATGAGAAATGGCGTGATTTCACCAAAAACTAAAAAACTTTGTTTTACCTTATATTTTCGTTTCTCTTCTACAACATAAGAAAACTCCTTTTCTTGACAAAAAACTCAAATTTTCAACATCGTATCAGAGCATTCAAAGATCTTTAAGAATTTGTGAGTGATTAAGAGAGATCACCGATAAGGCTTCTTTCCAAAAAAATATGAAAGAAAAACTCAAAGTTTAAACCCTCATGGCTTCTAGTAATGCATCAACTCTTTCACCCGTTGTTTTAAACGGTGAAAATTATCAAGTTGGGGTTGTTAAGATGAAAGCTTACTTGAGAGGTCTTGGTTTGTGGTAGCGGGTTGAAACTGAAAGGGAAGTACCGCCTTTGGGAAACAATCCAACCTTCAATCAAATCAGGGCTCATGAAGAAGAAAAAGCTAAAGCTCTAAGAGCTTTATCCTACATTCATGCTGCTATCTTAGAATCAATTTTCATAAGGATTATGGCTTGTGAAACACCAAAAGAGGCTTAGGACAAGCTTAAGGAGATGTATACGGCGAGTAACAGAACTAGGCTAATGTAAATTCTGATTTTGAAAAGAGAAATTGCAATTTTGAGGATGAAAGATAATAAGTCTATCAAAGAATATGTAGATAGGCTCATGGAAGTTGTTAATAAAATTTGGCTTCTTGTTGAGGATTTACCAAACCAAAGGGTTGTAAAGAAAGTTTTAGTGAGCTTGCCTGAAAGATTTCAATCCAAGATTTCTTCTCTTGAAGACTCAAATGATGTAATTAAGATTTTTTTTAATAAGAGGGAAGAAAATAGATTACACTACGAGTCTAGGGAAACAGATTCCCGAAATATCCTCGAAAAGGAGAACATGGCACCCGATGGGTGTAATATCAATATAAGTGGTTCCGAGAACAAAATGCTCTGCATAAGTCGCTAGCTAGTTAGCACATCTGTTACTCTCGCGGTAGATATAACGATGCACAACTGTCCAGTTCCGCATAAACAGTTCATTAATACCCTGAACAATGGTATTGTGGATCATGGAACGGCTTGACGAGGAAGAGAAGAGGTTGAGTGCCACGTCCGAGTCCACTTCCAGTTTGATCTAACGATAACCTAGATTTCACGCGAGCGTGAGCCCTGTATACACTCCCCAGAGTTCCGCTGATACCAACAAGCACCAGCCAAGATTCTGGCTGAAACCTCCAAGCCAATTGCTTGAATTATCCCAAATGAGGCCGTCTGCTGTGGCCGAGGATGAAGAACGTTTGCAAGCACCATTCGTGTTTAACTTGACCCACCCGAGAGGAGGTTTGCACCATCCTATGAGTTGTTCATGGCAGTGGCGAGGTCCCGTAACGACACTCCTTTGCCAAGCAGTTGACTTATAGATCTGATCTTGTTGGATCCCGCTTCCGGAACCCAACAGTAAACCTGAATCATGATCCTGATCCTCATACCTCAGAGGGTTATTCCATTTAACCCTAATTAGCCGTGCAAATTTTTTTTTTAACACCTCAAAATTGACTTTCCATAA
>JAOSBM010000204.1:22604471-22627200 GCA_027568955.1 Erythroxylum tenue | reverse complement strand
AGAGATAGTCTCTATTGGCTATTCTGATTTGAGTCTTCATACCGACACCTGGATCCTGGGTTTCGGGAAGGTCCCGGTAACAAAATTTTTGTTTTTCCGCTGCTGGTACATGTGATGTACCTCCCGGGATTTTCCTACATATGGGTCTACTGGAAACAACCTTTCTATGATGTAGGGGTAAGGATGCATACTATCAGGCCCCCCCAGACCCTGCTTCAGTACGGGACTTCGGGGTATGTTGATGATGATGACGAGAATTTGATTATAGCATTAATAATGATCCTGTTTCATTTTCACAAGCCATAGAAAGTGACATTTCTGATAAATGGATTGATGTTATGAAATATGAGGTAAATTCAATGGCACAAAACAATGTATGGGACGTCGTTAATTTACCATAAGGTTTTAAGTGAGTAAAATACAAGTGGATATTTAAGACCAAACATGACTTGAATGGCAATTTTAAATAGTATAACGCTAGACTTGTTGTTAAAGGCTATACTCAAAATGATGGAATTAATTATAAAGAGACGTTTTCATTTGTTTCAAAGAAAGCCTCTTTGAGAATACTTATGGCATTAACAACTCAATTTGATTTAGAGCTACATCAAATGGATGTGAAAATTGTCATTCTAAATGGTGATATCAAGAGGTAAGTTTATATGGATCAACTTGAAGGTTTTTCCACGGAAGGAAAAAGTCACATGATGTGCAAACTTAAGAAATCAATATATGGACTTAAACAAGCTTCCTGACAATATTATATTAAGTTTAATGATACCATAACATCTTTTGGTTTTTTAAAAAATATTGTTAATCATTGTATCTAGTGAAAAATTAATGGGAGTAAGTTTATATTTCTAGTTTTATAAGTTGATGATATCATGCTTGTTGCTAATGGTTTGACATATTGTATATGATTAAAGATTTTTTCTTTAAGAATTTTGAAATGAAAGATATAGGAGAGGAATCATATCTGATTACGAATTTCAGTAATTCAAAATAAATCATAGGGACTAGTAGGGTTGTTTCAAAAACACTTAATTGAAAAAATTCTTCAGAGATTTAATACAAACAAATGTTCAACAGGGATTAGTACGAGAGGACTGGGAAAGACGCACCTTGAGTGCATTCTAATATAAAAAGGGGATAAATTTAGTCTCATGGAATGTCCAAAGAATAATTTGGAACGTAAGCAAATGGAATCTATTTCATATACTTTTGTTATTAACATTCTAATGTATTTGCAAATATATACGAGACTGAATATTAGCTTTGCGGTTGGAATGATAGGAAAATATCAAAGTAATCCATTTATAGACCATTAAAAAGTTCTGTAGATATGTTCAAGGAACATAGGACTATATATTAATGCATAGAAGATCAAGGGGGGTCGTCGTTGTAGGATGCAAAGATATTTTAATTAAATTGTGTTGATATAGTAGAAAAGGATCATTAATAGGGATTATGAAGGGAAAAGAAAGACAAAAATGTAGGGGAAGATATTAAATGGTCCACTACACTTAGGGATGTCAAAAATTACCCAACTCGTAGTCAACAGGTTTGACCCAGTCAAATTGGGCTAGGAATCGAGCCAGGACCTGAGCCAAGCAGCCCTGCCCGTGGCCCGCCCAAGGTAACCAAATAAAACAACGTCATTTTATTTATAGCAAAACAACGTCGTTTTATATGTAGCAAAACAATGTCGTTTTGTGTATGTTTAGAATAATTTTTACTAATAAAACAACATCGTTTTACTCTTAAGTTAGATAAAACAGAACTGAAAACATAAAACAAAACGACGTTGTTTTGTTGAAAGCAAAAACAACGTCATTTTTCTTCTCATTAAATTAAACACAACGGTCCCTCCCTTCCCCCTCACCCAGCCACTGCATCTGTGAGATTTGCCAGTCACTCTAACTCAATGACAGACGCATTCCTCTGGTTTTTCACTCCTTTGTTCTTCATCCATTCTTCTTCTTCTTGTCACATTCTTCATTCGTTCTTCTTCTTTGTGTCACTGTCCTTTATCATTGGTCATGTTAACTATGAAGTCACCAACGTTCAAAACAACCAATGGTCCAATGTAATTAAATAAGGTAATATATCATTCTCTCTTCTCAATTTTGGTTTTTTATTAATAGTTGATTGTTTTGATAACGAATTTGGCTAATTTGAGAACTTTGTATGTTAATAATGGGAATATGGGATAATGCATGTATAGTGTTTGATGAAATGCTACACTCTTGATTGTTAGTCATTTTTCTTCTTTATTAGATCACATGGTAGTAGACGTTGGATGTGATGATAATGAGAAAGCAAAACAAGATTACAATTGCTTGTTGATGTATTACTAAAATGAGAATCAGAATGCAGAGAAATATGAGGACTTTGAGATAATGCCTTGGTTCTTATGGTTATAGAGAAGACAGGTAGAGTCGTAGAGAAGTGGAGTTTGATTTTGGCTTTGAGAAGAGTAGCCAAATATTTCTTAATAATCTAGTAACATCTGGTACGTAAAATAGCCTATTCCTTTTCCTGACTTGTTCTAAAAAAAAGCAAAATAGACTAACAACCTACATGTATGCTTGTAAGTTATGAGTTATAAGGCATGCCAGTTAACTATCGTCTTCTTTTGCTATTATGAGAAGAAACAAAATAACATTATAAAAATGAAACTTGAATTGTTTGATTGTATCCATATTTCGACCAATAAAAAAAATCAGGTTGCCTTTTTTTATTTATTGTTTTGCTAATTCTGAAGTTTCATATTAAGAGAATCCGATTTTAAAATCTTAATAGGGATAGTTTAAATTGTAAGATAATCTAAGAAGAACACTGACAGATCTCTTAATAGTCTGCAAGGATCATGAAGCAGCCGCGATCTTTCAAGTGCTCATAAGAAAACCATTTAAGAAATAACACACTTCTGCATGTGACGTTTCTTAAAATGTATTAAAGATCAATTTTTAACTCTTAATATATAGTTGTCTTATATGGAGAATTCAGTTATTTTAAGGTTTTATATACTATAACAAGGTTGCTAACCATCATATTAAAAGTACTTTACCAAAAATCATACTAAATTTAGTGAAATTGTATTTTACTCTTGGGATAACTATATTATCTATATTATTAGACAAGCCTAATAAATGGATAATTAATCATCAGTCGTATATAGCTATATTATTCTTGAGAGAGCTATATTATTATTTTGTGCGGACACTTCTTCTCCTTTACTTATGCACGATCTTATCTCCTCACAGGGCTCCTTCCTAAGTTCTTTTCTCATGCTTGAATTCCTCTATCTGCATATGCACGTTGTACTGCAGTGTCTTCCTTAGTTGTACACTGACTTGTTCTTTGGTTCCTGCAGGTCCTTTTAACTACTTGGCTCCAGTCTGCTACACTGTTGTGCGTGAGGTCATCTATGAGAGTCCATCATACTTCTCAACATTCTTGGTGTGAACTAAAGATAATCATTTGGTTTAAAGAGGTACTTTGGATATGCAAAAAAATCTTTTATTCCTTTTGCTTTTGAGTTATCAAAGTAATCACATACCTGCAGAACACCTCAAGTAAATAATATTTACATAATAAAATGGCTAAATGTTATTTACATAGTAACTAAGTTGGCATTTGAACCAATTAATTTTGGAATCCAAATGAAGTGAATCATTATGTTTCGAATAAATGATAATGTAATTTAATCGAACTGAACTTTTCTTTATCTTTGGCTCAATATACTGATGGAATTAATTAAGAACGTGTCATTTCCTAATATATTCTTATTTCCAACCTCAAATATTTATATATTTTTTGTCAGATGGATAAGCATATTTCTTCAGTTGAGAGTTCCAATCCAGTACCGAAGGTAGAAGTAGAAACTTATATTCTGACAACAAATGAGGATAGAAGTTCAATTAGAACTCAAGTTACTCAACATAAAAGTGAAGTTTGGAATCACTTTAAGAAGACTATATCGACCGACAGAATTGAAAAAGTAGAGTGAAATTATTGTCAAAAGTTGCATTCGAGTGGTTCGAAAGGTGGAATGTCTCATTTAAAGAGACATATGGAATCATGTACTAAAAGGAAGATGGTTTTAAGAGGTAAAACATTTTTGAACCGTAACCTTATGAGAAAAAAGAATGAAATGACCATAACTACTTTTGACAACCATAGATCAAGGATTTTGATGGCTAATATGATTATTAGAGATGAACAACCATTGTCTATGGTTGAAAGCAAAAGATTCAAGATATTTCTTAATTCACTCCAACCGACTTTCAAGGTTCTAAGTTGGAGTCAAAATTTATGAGAACAGGAAGAGAGAAACATTAAGAGCATTGTCGAGTGTTCAAAGACAAATTGCCATAACAACAGACATGTAGACAGCCGATAACCAAAAGAAGGTTACATGGCGGCAGCGATACATTATATTGATAATGATTGGAAGTTATGCAATACACTTTTGAGGTAATTTATATTCTTTAATATTGTTATCATTTACTTTTTTCATTATTTTATGAATTTATGATTCATGTTGGTATGCTTTTTCATGATAGGTTCATTTATGTGCTGACATCGCATACAAGTGAAAAATTGGCAAACGTGTTGAAAGACTATTTGATGAATTTGTACATCGACAAAAAAGTATCCTCCATCACAATCAATAATTGTAGCACAAATGATGCTGTGATTGAGAAGTTGAAGGGTAAGATGCAAATTGGGAGCTTAATGGCTGGAGGTAAGTTATGCGTTGTTTGTGCATATTCTTAACTTGATTGTGAGGGATGGATTGGAGACGACAAAGGAAGCAATAGAGTGAATTCAGAATAGTGTTTTATATTAAAATGCAACTCCTAAAAGAGTTGAAACTTTTGAAGATGGTGCATAAATTTTATGCATTCCAAATTCAAAGAAGTTGATTTTGGATTGTCCTACCCGATGGAACTCAACCTTTAAGATGTTGAAGTAAGCAATCTCATATGCTCAACTGTTTATTAAACTAGCCGAAAGGGATTCTCGATATACCTGCGTACCATCAGAAGATCAATGGGACTTGGCTAGAGAACTTTGTATGAAGTTGAAATTATTCAATAATTGGAGTGAATTGTTTTTAGGAACAAAATATCCAACTTCGCACTGTATCTTTAGCATTATGTCCAACATAAAGCATGTTTTATCATTGTGGATGTTTGACTCCAATGCAATTATTCGTCTTAAGGCAGAGCGGATGGCGAAGAAGTTTAATTCTTATTGGCCTAAGGTTGGAGATATTGTTGCAGTATTGTATATGTTGAAACCGAGATCCAACATGGACGGGGTTGAATATATTTATAATGCATTGTACAGTAGTGAAGCTCAAGAGCGTCTACATACCATGAAACAATTATGGTATCAATTGTTTAGTGATTATAAAGTCAGAATGCAACAAACTCATGATTGAGATATTAATAGTGCTGCAAGCAATGCAACTCCGACTTCAGTTTCAAGTTCGACCTTTTCTTTTGACACATAACAAATTCTCTTTCAAAATTTTTGAAAGAGAAAAGGACTATGATTTCTTACAATACGATGGAGTTAGATAAATATTTTTCTGTAGATTGTGTTCCTGAAATTAAAGGTAAGCAGTTCGATATATTTTCATGGTAGAAGATGTCTGGATATAATGATCCGATCTTGTAAGTCATTGCACGAGACTTGTTAGTTATTCCATCATCCATCGTTGCTTCAGAGTTTGAATTTAGTACTAGTAGTCGGGTCATTACTCCTTATCGTGGAAGCCCTTATATGTGCTCAAAGTTGGTTAAATAATGAAGATATTGATGTTAAATTCTTTTTTAATATATTTATTTATCTATCTTTATATTATCTTACCTAATATTGTGTTTTTTATTTTCCTAAAGCCACAAGTATTAATACAAAGGGGACTAGTGAAATTAATCGACCAATTAAGGTTATTTTGAACAAATATATAAAGATGATGGTATTTTTAATTTTCTTTTAATTTAATATTACATTAGTAAATATTCTTTTTATTTTAACATTATATTACTATATATAATGTTTGTACATACAGATGATTTGATCCAAACTGTTGACGATTCTACTAACAAGTACAATTAATCAATTAGATGTTATCTCTCTCTCTCAATCTCCATTCTCCAATCTATCCGACATGATATTATCTTAATTTTGTAAATTGTATCATTTCTTGTAAAATCATTCAGACAACCATTTGTGTACAACAAAAACAAAATTTTCTATAGTTAATGAATTGGATTTTATCAATTCTCTCTTATAATAATTATTAAATTATTTAAGTAAAATTAAAATTCATAATTAATTGAATTGAAATTCTTAACTATAACTATTAACTTAATGAGTTTTCCTACAAATTTCTAATCAATTGAAATAAAATTCCTAATTAATCATACCAATAAGTACATCTCAAGATTTTAATTTTAAAATGTATTTCCTCATTGATGATATGCAAATGTACGTAGCACTCTTCAATCTAAACCTGACTTTTAATACAATTGTGTTAATATTTAGCTCATTATACCTAAAATATCACTTAAAACAATAAGAAGATAGTGATGTTATGCTTTCATTTAATGACTTATAGTTTTATTCAAATAAAATATTAAGTTCTTTAAATAAAAAGATATAAATATTTTGTAATTTAATATTCGATAAATTAATAACTTTATTATATCATAATTATATGTTGTTATAATTTAAAGTTGTGACATAATATATATATTAAAAAGAAAAAAAGGTGAAAATTTTATAAATTTTATGAAATATGGTATACTTATAACACTCTTAGGACGAGAAAGATTTAAAATAAAACTTATATTATGGTTTTGAGTAAGGAATTACTCTTAACAAACTTTTAATTAGAGTGACCTAGGAATGAATCTTCTAATATTAGAATTTAGAAAGGAGAAAAATTATGGATATAAATTTAGATTAATTAGAATATAATGATTTTAGAAAAAAAAAGTAAAAGAATTATTTTCAAAAGTTATAAAAATAATAATTTATAAAACATAACAAAAGTATTTACAAAATGTATTATAGTTTTAATAAAAATAGTTATTTTCAATATAATATATTTTACGTATTTGTTTTATAACTCAATTACTTATATATTCTTTTGAAATTGATACATTAGTATTAATAAAGTGACCAATTCATTTTAAAATTAATATAAATACATATATGCATAATGTATATATTGTGAAAATATGAAAAATAAAATAAAAAAGTTTAAATGCGTTAAGAGTAATCATGATATTAATTAATTTCTTTTAATATGAGTAATATAAATATAAAATTTTACAATGATTATTTAATAATAGATATAATATGAAAAGACAATAATATTTATAGAAATAAAAAATCAACAATAACTAAAATTACAACAGTGACATCAATTAAGAGTTTTGTACATAATTTATAAAAATTTTAAAAGTTAGAAAATATTATATTATAAACTTAATAAACGTATTTTTAAAAATCATATTAAAAAGAAGTATAATAATTTTTTAAACACGTAAAAAATAATATTTGAAATAAATTTATTATACTTAGATAATAACTTTTTTACATTTACATTATAATTAATTGTTATAATAAAATTACAAAATGAAAATTAAATTCACATGCTTATTATCGTAGCTACATATTTTTAATAAATATATATTAATTCGTACTTTATATCATTTATTTTTGTATAATTTATTGGTAATATTATCCTCCATTTTATTATAAATAGTTATGTTATAATTTATAATTTATGAAATTTAAAAAATGCAACTTTTTCAATTTCTCTTAAAATAAATATATAAAATATTAAACATTCGGGCCGATTGAGACTCGATGGGTTGTCCGTGCTTCGGGGGCCGAGCCACGGGCTGGATCATTTCTGCCAAGCCTAGGCCATAGGCCAGGCCTGCCTGAAATATTTTCGATGGCTGAGGCTCAGTCCCAATCCGAAACGTTGAAATTCCTAACTACAGATATTGGATAAAAAAAAATTAAATGTTTTTGTTTCATTAGTCAATCCACACAATAGGGCGGTCGCCCGTTTTGAGGCATTTTTATTTATTAAATGTTAACAGCGGCCAACCCTACTGGCCTAGTTACTTACAAGTGTAATATTATGAATTTTTTTTTTGGACATTATTATGAATTTGTTATGTCAGAAATACTGCACTTTATAAATTAACTAAATTGATAACGGAAATATATATAACCAACTTACTAGTCAATTTCAAGGGTAAATCAATCCAAATGACTCTGCGAAACGTGAAAACTATTTAAAATAATCGCAATAAAGAGAAACTTTAATTGCATCTTGTCCTCACTTTTTTGCAATAAAAGCTTAACTGTAGTGAAGGTCCAACCTATCCAAAGACCAAAATAGTCGTCTATGTCAGCATACGACCCTATCCTAGGCCTGAACCCAATCAGCCACATTAACTTGTCACTGAAAGTCAGATGACCTCAAGCCCAAATTAAAGTAAATAAATACTCCTCATGTGTTCCTATCCCCATTCCCCAATGTGAGCCCTACTCAATAGGTACCTGGTTGGTGTACAGTCCTTGGAATTAGATCTGAGTGGTAGCTTTCAATCTAGCAAATGTTTACTTTTCAGATAGGGTCCGCTTAGCTTTAGCTATCTTTCACTCAATTAAAGAAAACCCAACAAATAAATTTATTGTCTGTTTCTTTAGCAATATGTTTGTAATCTATCATGTGTTCCCAAGCGAGACAAAGACAAAGAAAGCGCTGTCATTGATTGGGGCAGTGGGACTCTTGTTTCTGAGCCTGTATTCACAACCCAGGTGATATGAACTGTCTTCGCAGAAAAGGGCCACACCACCGCCAGAGAAAGAGCAACACTAATAACAGCTCCAAGAAGCATCAATTTCAGGGGAAAAAAAGATTAATTCATCAACTCATATGTAAACTTTGTTTTTTTTGTTTTTATTTATTTTTAGTTTTAGTTTTAAATTTACTAAAAAAATCTTTATTATTGAGTTATTTTCTAATTTTAAAAAGTAATATTTACTTTCTGCTTTTGTTTCTAATTTATTATCAATTAAATGTATATTATTCAATTATCTAATATAATAATTATTAATAAAAATTATAAATAATTTAATTTAATATTATATATTTAACTATCTAAAATTAATTATCAACAAAAATTATAAATAATTTTATTTTATCTAACAATCTATTCAATTTTTGGAATTAAAATAAATAAAATTACTTTAATAATTACTAATAAATATAATTAAGTTTAAAATATCTTTGGAACATATAAATTCTAAATAAATTTTGATTTAATACTTAAAATTTAATTTTATTTTTAAGTTTTATCTAATATATAATTATTATCAGTAATAACAATATAATTATATTAATATTAACAGTTACATAAAATTTTGTTTAACTTTCAATGCAGACTTGGTCGACTTGGTACAGCCAAATTATTTTAAGGGGTCTTATATCTTAAAAATGAAACGTAAGAATGTACAAATTGGCCAATTTTAATTTTAATGTTGCATTAAAACATAGCATAGAGCTTTTATATTAATCTGATGAAAGACCACGACTATTTGGTTTTTATTATATAGTAATGTTTTTTGGGAGTTAAATTCAAATAAATGCATTCCACTTATGAGATTTTAATTCTTTTTTTTTTGTTTGCATTAAAAAACAATGCTTAAGAATTTTTCTTTAATTATAAATTATTATTATCAAAAGAATAGTTCATTTTATTGCTTGTTTGAAACAATAACCCATTCTTCCAATTTTCACCAGTTTAGAGGGCAGGATGATTTCTTTTCCTTTCCGGACATTGAAGTTTCCTAAGCAACTTCGCCATCAAAGAATGAAGCCATAGGTGAAAATGACAATGGCCTGTAGACTTGCTTGTGTGAAAGTGAAACATTGGCAAAAAGTCCCTGTATTTTTCCCTCAAAGAAAACATTTATACCTTTACCACATCAACTCATCGTGCACCTCTCAAATAATTGAAACTTCTTTTCTCTCCCAATATTCGAAATTGTTGCTTAAATAATTACTGTACGTACCTTAAAATTTTTTTTAAAAAAAGACATGATCGTATCAGTAGAACAACCTAGTGAATCCAAATTGAGAAGATCTAGTGTTCCGATAAGGAAAAGCAAGGTATTAGGTAAAGGGTTCTTGTTGCTTTGCATGTTATATTTTTAGGTTTCAAGAAACCCTCATCATCAGGTCGACCTTGCTGTTGGTTATCAAGTAACATAACACCACCTACAACTCTACCTAGTAGAGCTACGACCTGCAACAGTAGGTCCAAGGACACAGAAGCTTCATATTCACGGCGTTTGATATTGTACCATTCATTGTCTTGAATATCTTAACTTGATCGAGTGAAGCAACAACTTTTTAAGCCTTGATCAATCATTTTTCTTAGATTTTTTGGTAAGACTAAGAGAAGTGCGTTTCTATGGCTGCTTATCCAAACTTCATGCATGTGTTCATGTTGGAAAATGCATCTCAGATGATGAAATTATGTCCATTCTTCTTTACAGGGCTAGGTAATATGTATAGAACCGTTATATTAAAACAAGCAAGTTCAAGTTTGACGCAGATCTTATGATTATATATCTATTAGTTGGTGGATAATTATAATCTGCACGGAAAGTGAACTTGTAGTGCCAAATCATACCGTCATAGATCTTGTCACATTTGCATGTTGGTCCACTTGGAAACAGCCTCTCTATTAAGTAGAGGTAAGGCTGCGTATTATTGGACTCTCCAAATTCTGTTTCAGTGCGGGAATTTGTAGTATGATAATGATGACGATGATGATGATTGAATTGAAATACGAAGGTGGGGTTGTGGAAAGACTCGATTTTCCTGAAACTATATCAATCTAGCAATCAAATATTGGGCATGTATCCCACCATTTCCAGCATAATGTACTCCTCCTACAATTAATCTCAAATAAGAATTGAGAATAAGAGGATTAAACTTAAACATATAAATGTTAGAAGAATGAGTATCTTTCAACTTCATTTTTATTCCTTATACCACCGTCTCCGGCTGTCGGCTTAGGGCGGCTGGACCATGAAATCGAAATCATATTCCATTTGGCTAAGTCACATTAACTTTTGGTCCTATTTGCCAAAGGAAGACAGTGCGCATCACTATCCAATTTGGAGTTTTACATGAAATGGTGGGAATTTGAAAGCCAACTGTGAGTTGATTAGAAGCGAAAGAGATATGTAGAAGGACCAAGTCTTACCAAATAAAGGTTGCAAATCCATGTGCCTTAAATTCATGTTCACCTGTTGTTTCTAGACTCCACAATGTTATGCAATGACTAGTAGCGTTCTGAAATCAATAGCTTTCAGTGATGTACTCAATCGCGGTTACAAGATAACATAAATATCTTTAGGGTTATTAAAGCAAGTAACCACTTGATCTCCTTTTGTCCCTTTTTTTTCACAAAATTTATGATTTCATGTTATTCTAGTAAACATTAAGGTACAAAAACCTTAAATACATAGCAAAAACAATCTACTATACACAATTACAATAGACCCCATGTAGCTCTAGCTAACTAATGTTTGCTTCATTTTGTGATTTACTTAGAAGTAAGAAAAAAGGATAGAAACAAGACTACAATTTTAGCTTAATTAAAGGTGTTCAAGTAATGAAATTAATCGATTGATTAATAATTAACAACCCCCAAATTCTCGAAAAGAGAAACTAGAAGTCTTCTCTGGGACTGGGATGTTCCCTCCGGCATGGCGTAGCCCTAAAGTGAGAGATACGTCTCCTGTGGTCCCAAACCTTACAAGTGTAGACCCGATGTCTGCAACATTGGCATTGGCAGAGGTGGTCCCATAATGTTCAGCTGCAGCCATGCTTCCGTGGCGACAAGTTTCATCGGCCAAGTCATGGAAAGTTTGGCCAAGTGGCGGTGGTGGCGCCATATCTGTGGTGGTGGTGGTGGAGGAAGTGGAGGGTCTTGCTTGGTTTTCCGAGAAGCACTGTCTATTGATTGTAAGGAGTGAAGGGTCACTATCAATGGCATTGATTTCGGATCTTTTGCCTGCTGGTGAGGTTAGTATTGTTGTTGATAGTGTTGGTGCTGTAGTTGTCGTTGCTGTTGTGGCAACTGGTGGTGCTGTGGATGTTGTTGTTGTAGTGGTATTAGTAGTACTAGTCGTAGGCATTGGTGCTTGTGCAAGACCACTGTCATTGTTATAGTGGTTTTGTTTCTTTTCTCCATCTCCTCCTGTTCCTTCCGAGTCTTCCTCTTTGTTCTCGTGTTGGTACATCTCTTCTACCATTGGTTTCCACAATCGAACCCTCGCATTTATAAACCAATTTGATACCTAAGATCATAATATATATATATATATAGATATTAGAGGACTCATTCCGCTATCCAACTTCAATACTTCATCATCTATCATGGAACAATCTAACGTAGTGGAATCTTAATTCTTTCTAATAAAAAAAAGATCTCTAACTTCAAATGGGTCAAGTAAGGCACAATTTGGTATACTAATCATTCCAATCAAGGGAACTGTGCATGATATGCCCAGAATAAGCATGGTAATACATCATAATATTCAATTTCTTCTTTTTTGGCAAACCTGTGACAAGTCCTCAAAGTCAACACCCACCACTTTATAACACGGATGAACGTACATAAAGAGCTGAAAAATAGCATCAACTCATGCATGCATATCATAGGTCTTGTTAGAATGAGAAGAGGTTAAAAGTTGTTTATCTACTCTTAAACATCTAAACGTTTTAAACAAGCAAACTCAACTGGAACTCAGTGAGATAATAATATATAATACTAGTTTGGGACATGAAAAAAAGAACGTAAATACTAAATAACAAAATAACTTTAGAGATACTAATATTGGCTTGGAAACGCTCGTTCCTATTCATGCCTTTTGCTTGTTATTCAATACTATTAGTTAACAAGAACAAGAGTACGAAAATCTGTTCCAATATATCTCAACCATCCAATTAATTACATTGAATGGTTGAGATGTGGTGAGAACATGGGAGAATAATGAATTGGATGATTGAGATGTGTTGAGAACATGGGAGAATTGAGCGGGACAGAAGATCTGTTCCTTATATTAAGAGCAAAACATAAAAGCTTTCCATGCAAGACCTCGAAAAGACTTGCTTTATCTAATGGACATTACACTATTTAAGTTCATAATAAAAAGGACATTATTTATTAACCTGGCTGTCTTATCTGTCGGACATTTAGTTTTCAATATAAAGACAACAATTTAGGGCACATTTTGCACGTTCATACTTTTAGTCGTAGATCCTAACATCTTGGTGATCTAACCTTAGGAGGAGGCTAGAAGCCTAGACCAGTTCATCATAAAAAAAAACTCTAAAACAAGATCTACAAACTTGGAAGTAAAAACTGATAGGGGAGGGTTTAAGAACTGAGAAATGGCAAGTAACAATTTCTACAAGTCAAAAAGAACACGAACAAGTTTAAGATTCAAGGTACAAAACTGTGTAAATTAATGGCTGGTCTCGTGTGGTTGGCCAGTGTTATTTAAGGACAGAGAGTGATCCAAATTTTTATGTCTCATCTATCATGTACTTGCAAACACTCTTAAATACTTGTGAGTTCCTTCACTGTATAGTTATTTATGTCTACTTCAGAATCAGATTTTTCAATGAAAATGAAGCCAAAAATAGATATATCTTTCTCGGAGGCAAATGCAAGAAACTTGAGAAAGAAACACAAGACCATGCAAGTTATGATGAGCTTACAGATGGTTTCTTCCAAGCCTCTCATGTGGTTCTTTTTCATTTTCTTTCTTAAATTTTAGTTTCAATCTCTTTTTAACCCTATGAGGCAGGATGCGTTGTTGTGATGCTCGGTACAAGAGAGCCCAAAAAACGTCAAACCATGTTCCTAGGTCAGGCTTGAGGAGAGAGTGGACATATAGAGAGAGACTACCAACCTGATTTCTTGATAAACCTGTCTGTCGAGCCAATAGATGCTTATCTGCGTCGCTTGGATACCTGAGAAAGACCCCAGAAAATGACATCAGACACCTTACTAAAAGCGTATAAAGAGACACGGATGCTTTATGTACCCTAGATTGGATATTGTTTCTCTGCACGGGCGTGAGAATCTAAGAGAGGAAAGATCTGATCAGCACACTAGCAGCGACCAGAGGTACCAGTAGTTTAGAGGACAACTACAGCCACTGATCAATCTTATTATGTACCTACCTCACTTACTCTAAAAACAGAGAAAGGATGTGAAAGATAAAGGTCGAGACAACTAGGAAAAGGTGTGGTCAGTGAAATTATACTTTAATAAAGTTGGTTTTTTTCATATTAACTAATTTCTGGGTCTAAACAGGCAACTAGAAAACCTTTAAAAGCTTTTGCGCTGACAGGACAACATCCAAGGACACTGCACGCTGTTCATCGCTTTAATCACCAATAACAAAAAAAATTAAAGGAAAAAGGCAACAGACAAAGAACAAGGACTCCACTTGGATCTTGTGTATCCGTCATGTTTAACTAATCATAAAGTATGATTACCTTATCTTGAACAATAATTGATCCTGATAACTTTAACTTTCATTGATTATCATAATCGGGCAAGGATAAAGTAAACGTACGGGTGGAGAAAATGCTCAAAAAGCCAGGCTCTCAAAATGTTGACAGATCGTTCAGGTAAGCCTCTTTGGGGCCTCCAAGCTTCTTGTTCCATCATGCCTATTTGGTGAAAGGCTCTTTGCTGTCTTAGGCTTTGTTCTAACAACCTTAGCCTTGGTGTCTCTCCTTTTGTTATGCCTGAGGTCCCAGTTGCGTCTTTTTCTCCGAGTAGCTCACAGCTGTGCTTCAATTGTGCTGCTATAGCATCTTTTAGACAACGAAAATGCCGAGACATGGCCTTCTGGGCAAGTGCTGTGTAAGGAACTGCGGCTCCATACCCCATCACTAGATCGAATGAGTTCACCACCATTTGCATTTGTTCGCAGTAATGGTTGTATCGTCGATCGACCTGCATTTTTCAGACAAGAACATCAACGGACAAAGTGACAACCGTTAATCAAATTTCATCAATCCCAATGTTCCAGAAAAAACAAAAGAAAAAGAAGATGAGTAGAGGAGGGGAGTACGAAGGTGGTTGTCACTGAATATTGATCGACCATTTAAAGACAAATAAAAAAGCTGAAAGCTACAGTGGCAATTAATATGAAGAATATACTGAGTCATACGTTACCAAGGAAGAAGCAGTAACATATCAACATCTTTATTTTGCAGATGAACATAATTCAAGAAAGGATATAAATAATAGTATTATGCGTGATATTGTTTGCTGATGTTCATGAAACTTGGAAGGGGATGGTCATACTGATGACAGTGAAAGAAAAATAACAAGTTCCCCTTGCAAGATTATTATGACCATCATAACACTCTTTGCCAAGACATTGTTGCTCTTAAAGGAAACCAGAAGAAGAAGAATAAATGCTTGAATCAGACTGGTACAGTGAAATGATTGTCAATGGCAACAAAGAATATCCTCGTGTTCTTTCGCTACCCTCTTCTTACCCGATTCAAACTAATTGACAGACTTGCTTGTGTATGTTTAAACAAAATAGAATGAGAAGAAAAGGTAAAGAAGTAGAAACAATAAACAAAAACTAAAGGTTCCCAAGTCAACTAAGATTATGTAATACACCATATTGGCTTTCTTTTTCTCTCTTCTCTTAAAGATTACTATGACAGGTATGGACAGTTGCTAACATAATAACGTCCCCACGTAAGACGGTGGCTTAACAGTCATCTTCTCAATCAGGAGAAACGTCGCTTCTTGCTGGACTCATCAACCTATAACAGTAGTCTCTCAGGTTCTTTAAATTGTACAATGACTACTCAAAAACACAACCTCTAATCAATCAATCAGTGCAAACTCGAAAAGATTATACATTTTTGTTCACGGAAACATAAATGACAATTAAGCCAACTATACCTCCTAGATCTTACGAAACCCTATTGCCACAAAGCATGCTTTTTGTAAAACTTTTTGTATTTGATGATCTTAAAATATATAGAGCAAGAAGTGGTTGGAATTTTTATGTTTCTCTGTCCCCATGGTTTTGAAAATTAATGGAGTAACTGAGTTAAATAAAGGAAAATGATGAGTCTGGACTATTGAAGAAGAGGGAAGGTGGAGAAAGAGAGAGAGAGAGAGATTACATGCCTCATCAAGCATCGTCAAAAGCTTGACCTTTCTCCTCTGATGCTCGATTCTATCGGCGGCCGACAAAGGAGGGACGTCCTTTGTTGAAGAACATGAACCGCCGCCGCTGCCACCACTTCCACCACCGACGGGATTATTGGAACTAGGGTTTGAGTTGTGTCTACCCAACTTGTTCTTTTTGAACTGTCCTCTTCCAACACTACAAAATTCTTCTAGCAACTCTTGTGCTATTTTCACATATTTGGAGTTTCTTAACACGTTCACTACTCCTAACGAAGACCCAAATCCAATATGAACTTGGTGATTTTGTGGTCCTTGTAAATGCAATGACTGGTGTTGAACTTGACCACCAAAATTCTTGTAATAATGGCTCGCGCCAGAAGATGAACCTCCAGCTCCTTGATTGTAATATAAAAGTCCACCATCTCCCATCCTTAGTTCTTCAGCTTTCGCTACCTCCAAATGTTGTAAGGATGATGATAATGACAAAGAAAGTCCTTGTCCTTCCACAACACTGCCGATCTCACTCGGGTTATTGACATGATGAACACTAGTGTTTCCAGTTTGGTGTGAACTATCAGGAACCCATGTCAATAGTGGTGGAGAGATCACAGTACTAGCACCAAAACCTCCTCCAGGTCCTGAGACACTAAACTCTGGAAGAGAAGTTGATGGGTTAGGAAGCAACACGTGAAGTGTAGAAGAAGTTGAAGGTGGATGTGGGTGAGAAGGGGTTGGAGATGGTGATCTGGGCTGTGGATTCATGAGAAAGAGTTGCATGGCAGCAGCTGAATCCTCATTAATGCCTGAAATCTGATGATGATGATGATGTGCCAGACTACTCTCTCGGTTATCGTGATTCTTTGAATCTCCTAACGGACCTAATACTCCTACCATGTTTTGCCTGTTGTTGACGTACCAGTCATTGGTTGCTTCTTGTTGTTGTTGCCTCCGGAAATTAGATTGCAACTGCTGGTCCAACAATTCAGTAGCCGTGGCTGGTACTCCACCGGGAGGAAAATTAAACATCTCCGACAACATTCCGGCTGGTTCGTAGACCGGTAGGCCTCCGGAGACCTCCTCTTCGATGCCTACCAATGGTGGTGGAGGTGGCTCGTAACTTGCTTGAACTCTAAGTTTATCTCTACGGATCTGCCGTGCTAAGTGATGCTGGTGTTGGTGTTGCTGTTGTTGTTGGTGGTGATGTTCCTGACTGCTTCTCTCGAAGCCATTCGAGAAGGAGAAGATAGTCTGATGGTAGTCCTGTTGGGACATAGAATAATCAGCAGAACTTGAATTACTGCTAGGGATTGGAGCAATTGGCTGGTGATGAGTTGTAGCTATCTTGAGAATTGGATGAAGAAGTGGAGTTGCTATCCCCATATCAGTATCTTGACAATCATCATCTCCTGTAAAATCACCCCACCCCTTTGCTCTATCTTTCTCAATTCACCTGCTAGATGGATCCGTTAGAGACACACCAAGCCAAAACAACCAACACCCATCTAGTAAAAACTACACCTTTAGATATCAAGAGAAGACCAGGAGACTAAAGAACTGGAGATGAATAGAGAAATAAACAAGAAAAACTCTGTTATAACTCCATTTTACGCTAAATTTTGTAAAGTTTGGGCTTTGTTCATCGTCTAATATATCTATTTATACACACAAACAGACACACACTTGGAAGTATACCTCTAGTGAGTTGCAAAGAGTGTGAAACGTTGTAAAGCTTTCAGACATCGTTTTCTCTTCTGGGGTACAGAAAGCTTCGTGAATTCCCACTTCTCTCTCACTCTCTCTCTAACTGGTGCTGTCCTCTGTCTGTCGTCTCTCTCTCTTTTTCTTTCTCTTTGTGCTTGCTCTTTGCAGCACTAGTGAGTGTGCCTTCGTAATCACTAATCACCCCTCTCTCTTCCTTCCTTTTGACAGGTTTATATTTTCAACAAAATCAAATTTATAAAAGGAAAAAAAATGGAGGCTTTGGAGGAAGAGGTCTCAATGTGTCCCACAGGCCACAGAGCCATGCCAAAAGAAATTAATTATAGAAGGAAAAAAGAAGAGGTCGCATTTTTTAAATCTTCAAGTAAATTAATAAAATGATTTATTATTATATTAACCGATGCATAAAATAAAAAAGAACAAGAAATAACAGTGACTTGAGCATATAATATGCACATGATATTGTAAATGAGCGAAACCTCCTACGTCAAATAATGTGTGGTTGAGGGCAATTTGGTCAATTGAAAATTAGAAGCATACATATCCACAAGAAAGGAAGAGACGAGACAAGAAATTGGGCTCTTTTACAGAAGCTGTGGGATTATTTTGTAATTAGAAATTAATCATATTAATTCAGGGTGAAAAGACGAAAATGTCACCTCAATATGTTGGCTATAATTGTCATTTTCAAAACGTCATTTGGAAACCAACACAAACTACGGAATAAAATAAAGATAAGGTCAGTACGAAGTCATCTCAAATGATCCAAACTACCACCATCCTTCAATTTGATTTATGTGACCATAATGCCCCAGCCAATGATTATTTCTAACCCCGAATAAATTCTAGTTGGTAAGGTCAATTCGGACAACTCAAGTCTTTCTATTTTGCTCTTACGCCCGTTAATACGACGAACCAAGCAAGCTATCAATGGACGGGCGTAATTGGCAATTGGCATTTGGCAATATAGGAAAGGCCACACGCAAAAGATGACTGGCACGTGCCATAGGTTTTCGTGTATTTGTATGTATAGAGGAGGAAAAGGCGCTGTGGTCTGAAAGGCACATGTAACCGTTTTAAGGTTTGGCAATGTCAAGATGGGCATGTTTGGTTACCCTTATTACATGTCGAATTGCTTTTTCTTTTTTCTTTTTCATTAGAAAGATAGTATCTATTATTAAACTGTTATCCTTGTCTTGTTCATTTTTTGTTAGTTTAATGCTAAAACATTACAGATTGATGAACAGCACATTATGGTTTAGGAGATGACATCTAACCTGGAAGAAAATGACTACAAAGAAGCATTTCAAAAGACATAAACTCAATAGTGAACTCACTTTTGCCTGAAATCAAGTCGTACCTTTTATTACTTTTGTTATTAATTTTGAGAGGTGAAAGGGTAGAATCTCGTTTTCGATTTAATTGTTAGTACGTAATGAGAGCCTTATTACGTACTCCGGATCTAAATGAAAGGATAAAAAACGAAGGTAATGCGGAATACCTAAATTTTGGTTTCATCTCTGATTCCGATGTCGATTCCGAGCTCCAAAAGATTCCGAATCTCCCGGAACATTTTGCGGAAAGTGCTCACCAACTTACGGACAAGGCCTTTTTACAATTTTCTCAAGTTCTGAGCTTCCCTAACGGGTCAGGAATCCTTACGCTTGTGAATGTTCTCTGAGTAACTGTAGGAAAACTTACCTTTATATAGCTTCCATATCGGACTTCTCCATCACAAGGTCGATATAGACCTGGTCTACACTAATCGGGACCTATTTTTACCCGGACTTCGACCCATTAATTTAAATCATTTATTGGGTCACTTTATTATCTTTATCTGGATCAAATGGCGTAATTTAACCGATAATTTATTTAAAAACCAAAATTGCAATTAATGTTAGTCCAACTTTATGAGACATAAACAAAATTGTCCCCGAGACAAAATTTTCTTACATTAATTACTTGTTATTATTTTTAAATTATTATTAGAAAATCAGGAATTTCAATATTGGTGCCAACTATAACAGGATATATACTTAACTATTAAGCAGGTTGGCAAGGAAGCCGTTATGCCGTGTGAAAGAGGTACTACTGCTGTTGTTGATTGATATATACTCCCATCTCATGCAAAACTTGTAGTTGGAGTTGGATTTGCAATTATGTCTTCTATAGTTACGTTTGGTTACGATATATCATCCTTAAGTTTCACTTCCACTATTCCTAGAAGGTTGAACTCGACTCCTAGTTTTCCTACAGCATCTATTATTCTATATAAGAATTCACCCTCCTCATTAATACAATACTAGTGCTATAATTAATGAAAAAAAAAGAGATAAATTTGATATGCAAACTCATTAAATGAAACAAAAGTACAATAATGATTAAAAGGGTGATAAGGATCAAGGTCTTTTTAATGTTGTAGTTCGATCTTGATCCCACTTTTGGTTTTGAAAAATATTTCAAAGACTCAATGTAGGCACATCGCTTGAGAATGTTAAGACACCAAGCGGTACTCATTACTCAAATCAATGCATTGTTCATCTAACATGCTTGCATCTTCTTTAATGGCTAGCTTGGCCCTCAACCATCGACAAGGGTCCCTTGCAAATGAGATAATTATATCTAGTGCATCAACAATTTGTCTCAACTATAAGTTGTCAAGATATATGTAGCTGTGAGAAGTTAATGAACCTCACACCAAATGTCATATATACATACGGAACACTACTAATTGAAAATATTAAAATATTTTCCCACTAAAATTGCAATAATAAGAATTGGCAATTCGAAACACAATTTAAACAAAAAAACAGTAACAAAAAATACCATATTTTTCAATGTAATTGCCTTATACTCACCCTTCTTCTTTCATTAATTGATTGAGATCATTCAATAAAAATTGAGTACAAATTCTCTACACTTTCTAATTCTCTACCCCTTTTACTACAAGACAATGAGCCATTAACTTCTTGACGAGGAGCTATAGACTAGAAATTTTATTTATTTATTTATTTATTTATTGTGTTTTATTTTTATTAGGACTACAATGATATTTTTTATCCTTGTTATTAAGTTCTAGATCATTATAATTCATATAAATATTTTTTTATTGTATTGCAAAAGAACCTTCACCTATTTTCAATCAAAATATTCTATTTATCTTAAGTTTTCGTCTACATTTTGAGTTCTTTGTAGATCTTATATTAGATTTGCATTTTCTGTACTCTTAAATTAGAGTACTACATTTCCGCACTGCGTCACTTCTTTAGCTATTTAATTTGGAAACTAACCATCGACTAATTGGTTTTATTGGTATCCATATTTTGGGCGTGGTCTTCCATGTGGGTATTTCTAGTTATTGTTTCCGATTTCCTATTTTGGATACTTTAAGTTGCTACGTCTATGCCATGTTCATATGGCTAACAGTGAAAATTTTCAGTCTGTGACAGGTTTTCTTCCAAACTTGTGGTACTTTAAGGCATTATCTTAAATTTAAGAAGGTTCATGATGTAGTTATCCAAAAGTTCTCAAAAGCTAATTAAAAAGAGAGGAAAAAGAGACTTTAAGACTCCCCTAAATGGTTAAGAAGGGAAAAGTCCATATTATTCTCTCAAATTATTTATATGAAATTAGTATTAACCCGTCGAGCGCGTGCACACATACACACTCTCTCTGCTTATATGAAAAAAATCTCTCTTTTTTTTAACCATCCTTCACATTTTTGTGAAATAAATGGACATGAGAGCCTCTTAACAGGGTAAACAATATTCTATTGTTACAATTTATAGTAATTGTTCCCTTCTTAAAGACAATAGTGGTTACACATGTATTTACCTTATTGATGTAGCACCCCACCCTCTCGAGACACATGCCCGACATCCTAAGTGATGTCCGAGTGCGAATCCCACAAGAGTGGCATACTAGAACAGTCAAAACTTATTGAAACTCAGTACAAATATTTTTTCTTTCATACACATGTGCGGAAACCAATCTTTCAGTACAAATACTTTTATTTCATAAAACTCAAAATCACAAATGTCATTACACTTTGATCAATCTCTTTTACAAACCTTTCCACTTTGGAAAGTTATTACAAAACAGAAATAATCATATACACATAATACAAAATTTTCAGAAGACTCCATTTGATACAAAAATAAGAAAATATAAATGCAGACACAATCTGATCCCGACCTCAATCTCTTACTTGAATGCAGTAGGTATAATCTAGTTTGTCTAAAGAGGTACTTTTCAGAGCCTGAAAATTAATTGTAAATTTTGAGTGAGTTTTGCGAACTCAATAAGGTAACCATCATCAATGGTTCACTCAATTCATGCATCACATCAATACATATAACAATTTATTCACTTCTTTGCAAATTCACAAAACATCACATTTTACTTTCAGAACAATCATCATAATCATTTCACTTATGTAAAATTACGCAAATCAAGTATAAATGCAATGCATATGAGACTCTCTTTTATTTATTATTATCGTTATGATCAAGTGCCTTTTTACTAGCTCATATACCTTAGTGGATATCAAGCTGTGTCAAATTATGTCCCATATTTCTTAGTGGATACCGGATACATTCACAATTGAGCCCGAGGCTCTTTTCACATTCTGAGTAGGGATGGCAAAAAGCCCCGCCCCGATGGGGATCCGATATTCCCCGACCCGAACGGGGCGGGTATGGGGGCAC
>JAOSBM010000204.1:22486772-22507904 GCA_027568955.1 Erythroxylum tenue | reverse complement strand
AATGTTAAATACAGATTACAAGTAATTAGTTTCCACTTTACAAGGAGATAAAATCAAATTCAAAATGACTCCTATCTGTCTTCTAACTAATTAAGTTAAATCTAATATTTACACAAGATCAATTGACATGGTCAAAAACGTGTATTCATGATGTGCTTATATACTCTCATCATGTGATTGGTTTGGAATGGTCCCGGGACTATATCGCAACACTTCTAAGATAGCCAGAAATAGTTGCAAGTATGTCAGCTTCGTATATACGCAAGCCATCGATGAATTGGGTACTTTGGTTAAGACTTAAAGCTAGTATGTTATTTTGGTGTCGCTAAATCCGACTTTAGAAGGGGCAAGTAGACTGTAATTTCCATGCTTGTATCAATATAAGTACGTACATACACACACCACAATATATAAGAACTGAAGACGTTGATCATTAGATGATTTATTACAGGACAAACATTCGGTATGTGGTTTATTACCCAAGTTCTCATCAGATCTACAGAGATTCAGAAACAATGGAATTCTCCAAAGAGAAGAGTGAAAATATGGTTTTTCTCCTGTAAGGATCTTCCACATATATACCATGTACATTCGTACATTACCAGAACTAGGCCACCATCATTCGATGAAACTCGTGGAAATCAAGAACACCATTACCATCAATATCAAAACACTCAATCATCACCACACACTCATCATATGACTTTGGATCGCCGAGTCTATGCAAAGCCCTCTGCAAACTCTTGGGAGTTATACGACCCGATCCACTCTCTATTTCGAATATTTCAAAGGCCTTCTTGAGATCTTGATCTTCTTCCTCCTGATCCCGGCCTTCCCTTTTCATCAATCTCGTGAAGTCTTGAAAATCCAACAACTTGTCACCATCCCTGTCAAAATCGCTGATCACGTCTTGTGCTTCTTCGTGTGACATATACTCTCCAATTGATCCAAAGTAAGCCCTAAGTTCCAAGGCTGAAATCTTCCCATCGCCATCGCCATCAAAGTAGCGAAAAACTTGTTTTAGCTCGTTTTCCTGTTTACTAGAGCTACTGTTAGGCGTAGATGGTGAAATGGGAGAGGTAGGAGAGCTTTGAGTTGAACTAGATTTTGATTTTTGACGACGATGGACATTTAACCCAAGACCCTTGTTAGAGAACCACTTATACGGTCTGCAAACACTCAGATCAGTAGCCATTGGATATGGGGAAAGGAGTACTTGCTACGTCGCTAAAATTGGCTTCTAAATCATTTTTATATATAGACGGTGGAAAAACCTAGAAAATACGTGATCTGCAGAATAAAGTTTGCAGAAGATGGCCTTACAAAGAAATAGACTGCAATGAAATTGACGTCTACAGATTGATTAGATGGAACGAAACTTCGTGGAAGCTTCCTTGTAGGGTCCTCATCATATTGGTATGTCAGCACTTAATTTCATGTGGCTGCAAATTGATGCCAGCACACGAAGATTGCAAATTAAAGTTATAAATTTTCCATCGGTCACAGTACACGCGCACTTGAAAGAAAAAGCTATGGTCACTCTCCATTGACTTGTGTAAAGCTAGCCATGCTTCATTGATTATGTGTTAAAGGACTTAACTATTGGAAATAAACACGACTTCTAGAATTTTCCGATATTTTTAAAGAAGTAGTTGAATTGGTGAACAAATTTTAATTAATTTAGGTGATTTTGACAGTGACTTAAAATTATATTATTACTTCTCAAAAAATATTATTTATTTTACAAGTAATAAAGATTTGCTATCATTTAATCTACATGCTATTGTAGAAAGATGGATTAGAAATTATGAAAATCAATAAAAATAATTTCTATTAATTATTTGATTCACGTAAACGAAAATAGTCAATAGAAAAACAAGACTATTGAAATTCTCATTGAAATTAAATAAATTAATTTTCATACAATAAATTGTACATGAAAAATCAAATTAATTGTAGAGATGACAATGAGTTGATCTATGGGCTCAAATTTAGGTATTTTTATTAGACCAACTCGTAGATCTGACTCAGGCTTAGGCCCAGATCGACCCAAGACTTAACTATTTTAAACAAAACGACATTGTTTTCCTTAAAAAAATTAGGCTTCGACTAAACATGGACTTGAGTAGCCTAGGCTTAGACTCAATCAAAAAAACGTTTTATACTTTTAATTTTAAAAAATATTTTTAAGAAATTAGTCGGAAAGGTTCATTGTAATCTCTAATTAATTGACCCTCACACCATTTCAATATTAAAAGATTGAATAAAAAATTTAACCAAAAAAAGTTTTACTTTATTGCAAATGAGTATCCAAATGTTACAAAATGAGTATTCAAATTTGAAAATTTATCAAATGAGTATCCAAAGTTTTGGTGTCATTAAGTCATGCCTCAGTAGAATTCTGCATTGTTAATGCTTACGTAACTAAATAGTAAATAAAAACTTTATTCTTGAAATCTGAAAAACAAGTGAATAAGGTCCATATTCTAATCACTGAACATGATCGTCGTTGGTGTGTCTTTGGTTTGGTATGAAATAAAATAAACATGAAACCGTCTCTAATTGTCGCCTATGAAAAGTTGTTGATCTAACCCAATTATATTACTACAAAGTTGACTCTATGTAGAAATACACTTAAATTTAGGAACACATCTGTGGTCCATCAAGCTAATTGAATTAACTCGTGTATAATATGCTGAATTATCTAGGGGAATTGGTAGCTAAACCGACATTTTTACTTGAAAAATACAATTTCTTAAATATGGAAAGCAAAATGAACGCAAGTCAAACATGTTATTTTGCATGCATGATAGCTACCCACAGCATAAACATAGCAGAAAAAATTTATTGTTTTCAAGGATGGATGTTTGTCTATCTACATTAGCTTTTCTCAACTTTTACATCACATCTATTTCTTTAACCAGTATCTTTTGTTTTTTCAAAGATTGAGGAAGCCTAATTGAACCGGGCAACTATAAACTAAAAGAGTGAGACTTTAATAATGCCGACTATATATTGTTCCTAATAATAATAAACTAGTCAATTCTCAAGTATGATTGTGACTTGGTTACTGTATCTTATTGAATGATAGAATGAGTACCCTAACACAAAAAAAATTGTATCTTAATAGTGATGACCTAATTTTGTACTATATTTTTTTTCCTCAATTGCTTACGTTTTGATTACTCTTTGATTGATTTTACCTTAGTAAATCACCTAAATTTACTTTATGTTCTTTTTTTATAGATGAAATGCTATTTTTGCTTAGAAACGTGCATGGTTCAGTTTTTTGAATATATCTTCTTCGTTTCAGCTTCGATTGGGGAGATTCAAAATCTTAAACAAAGCAAAGAGGATGAACTACAACTCATATGAAGAAGTCAAAGCCCAGTTCAATCATTTGATAAGTAGAAATCAACAAAGAAGTTGCAACTGATTGCTGGCTTCGATATCTGTTGACTAAATCACGGTGGTTAGGCCATATCTTAAGTTGTGCATGTCCAGTTGAGGTAATTCAAGAGCCCATAGAAAGAAGACATCCATACCTGCGATTTTTATGAAGAGACCAAGTCAAAAAGAAATCGAGAATATACCCATAAATCACCCCTAAGATCTGTCCAAAATTAGTTTCCCAAACGGACTCAGTTTCCTAATTGTTTTAGAATTCTTAAATTGTGGGGCGTGGTTAGGATTTGGAGAGATGATTTTTCATGGGCAAAGACCTCATTAAAAAAGAGTTTTTTAAAAGGGAAAAAAAACACATAGAAGAGGGGGAGAGAGTTTCAGCCGACACAATACTCAATAGGAGGCTCTCACATTGGAGATTGAAGGCTACACATTCGTTCTTCGCAAGGGAGTAATTTTAAGGTTTAGTTTGTTGTTTTTATTTTAGTTTGGATTCTAAATTTGATTTAATGAATTCTTTGAGTTTGTTGAACATGTTTAGAGTTATTATTGATATAATGAACTAATTTTATTTACTAGGATTCTATGTGACAGCGTAATTGATTGTGTGTATATGATTTATGGTGGGTTAAATTGATTTACTTGCTAGCTTGGTTGTTTATTTCATTCTGTGCTTAATGCTTTTAATTGTCTGGCCAATAGTTAATTGATTTGAAAGGATTAGGTGATTCTTGATAGAGATAATTTAATCCGAGGTTCAATTGGATGAAATAACATGCATGTTGAGGATAGAAATATACCTGAATGTGTATGCAATCGTGAGTGGATGCTTGCTTTTAATGAGTCTCAATTTAGTAATTCACATAGACATATGGTGTTTTATTCTGTTGGGATATAGGTAATAGGATGCGACAGCAAATATCAGATACGTTAGAGCATTCGGTTGACAGTCATTAAAATTCGTCAATGCCAAACAGATAATGCACTAGGCCTACTGTAGATTAATTTCAACGACTATAATTTGCATTGCATAATTGATTTGGTGGAACCATTATAATCCTATGTGTTTTTATTTGGTTAATTTCATATCTTTATTATTGATTTCATATTCTATAGTTAGTTTAATTTTAGCTTAATTAATTTCCTAAATCCCTGCTTTTCGGTTACCTAAATAGAGTCGTAGCGTAGTAGTTTAATAGTTAGTAAATTTAATTAATTCCCTGTGGATACAATACTTGGATACTTCCAAATTATTACTTATGACCACGTGCACGTGCATGTATCATCATGATTAGAATTGCGAGATCAAATATTCAACAAGAGCGAGCTCTTCTTGGGTATTCTCAACCCCACTAGGCTCAAGAAAAGAAACCATCTATTGAAGAACTTTCTAACAAGTGGTGCACAACACTTCAAAGTATGATTCTATGATTCAACCACACTCTGTTGCTATAAAAAATTTGGAGGTTCAAGTGGGCCAATTAGCCAATGCTATTAATTCTCGTCCTTATGGCACTCTTCTAAGCAACACTAAAGAAAATCTAAAGCAAGAAGGAAAGGAGCAGTGTCAAGCTGTTACTTTGCGGAATGGAAAGGAATTAGAGGAAATTCCAGTTAAGAGAGTGGCTGAAAAATCTACCTAAAAAGTGCAGAAAATGAAGAAGGAGATGTAGTTCTGCAAAAGGTTGTTCCTGAGGTGCCATGACCTCTACGATTGTTTCCATAAAAATTCCAAAAGAAGAAACTTGATAAGCAATTTTCAAAGTTCTTGGAGATATTTAAGAATCTTCATATTAATATTCCTTTTGTCGAAGCCATTGAACAAATGCCTAGTTACGCAAAATTCCTAAAAGAGATATTGAATAAGAAGCGTAGATTGGAGGATTTCGAAACAATGGCTCTGACAGACGAGTACTTTGCAATTATTCAGAGGAAGCTTCCTCCAAAGCTCAAAGATCCCATAAGCTTTACTATACCTTGAAAAATTGGTGATAAATTTGTTGGGAAAGCTTTGTGTGACTTGGGTGCAAGTATTAATTTTATGCCTCTTTCAATTTTTCAAAGGTTTGGGTTAGGAGAAGCAAAAGCTACTACAATCTCTCTTCAAATGGCTGATAGCTCAATTAAATATCCTATAGGAGTGATTGAAGATGTACTAGTAAAAGTGGAGAATTTAATCCTATTAGCAGATTTTGTAATTCTTGATATGGAAGAAGATTATGACATACCCATCATTCTGAGAAGACCCTTCTTAGCCATTAGTGGAGCTCTAATTAATGTTCAAAAGGGTGAATTGATGACGTGAGTTCATGATCAAGTGGTAAATTTCAATATTTTTAAGGCCATGAAGTTTCTGAGCGATGTTGGTGCTTGTTTTTGCATAGATGTGATTGATCATTTTGTAAGAGGATTTTCTAAAAATTTTGGGGAACATGAACCATTGAGGCTGACACTTGAGGGATATAAAGAGGATAAGCATGACATTTTGGAGTATGTTAATGTGTTGGATGCTACTACCAAAATCAAGAAAAATAACTCACTTATATTAGAACTCAATATCTCATCCTCTATTGCCAAGCCTTCAATTGAGGAGCCTTTAAAGCTTGAATTAAAAACACTTCCAAATCATCTCCAATATGTTTATTTAGGTGAGTTCTCATCACTACCAGTGATCATTTCTTCTCCACTTGATGCCTTGGAACATAACAAATTGGTGAGAATTTTAAGGAAGCACAAAAGAGCTATTGGGTGGTCTTTAGCCGACATTAGGGTATTAGTCCCTCTCTTTGCATGGATAAAATCTTGTTGGAGGAGGGGTCTAGGCCAAGTTTTGAGGCACAAAGACAGTTGAACCCAGTGATGAAAGTGGTAGTAAATAAAGAGATTATTAAGTGTCTTGACAATGGTATCATCTATCCGATGTCTGATAGTTCTTGGGTTAGTCCAACCAGTGTGTCCCTAAAAAGGGTGGTATGACTATGGTACACAATGAAAATAATGAGCTCATTCCTACACACATAATTACAGGATGGTGAATTTGTATGGATTACAGGAAATTGAATAAAGCTATAAGGAAGGACCACATTTCGGTGCCCTTTATTGATCAAATGTTAGATAGACTTTCAGAGCAAGAGTATTAATATTTTCTTCATGGATATTCAAGATACAATCAGATTGCCATAACTCCTGAGGACCAAGAAAAGACCACTTTCACTTGTCCCTATGGTACTTTTTCATTCAGACAGATGCCGTTTGGATTGTGCAATGCTCCTACAACTTTTCAAAGATGCATGATGGCAAATTTTTAAGACATGGTGGAGCACATAATTGAGGTATTTATGGATAATTTCTCTGTTTTCGGTGAGTCTTTTGATTTGTGCTTAGAAAATCTTGCTCGTGTCGTAGAACGTTATGAAGAGTCTAACCTTGTCTTGAATTGGGAAAAGTTTCACTTTATTGTTCAATAGGGCATTGTTTTAGGACATAAGATCTCTTCACGAGGAATTAAAGTAGACAAAGCAAAGATTGAGATCATAGAGAATTTACCATCACCTAGTTCTATTAAAGGAGTTAGGAGTTTTTTAGGCCATGTAGGTTTTTATAAGAAATTCATAAAAGATTTCTAAAAAATTACTAAGCCTCTTTGCAATTTACTTGAGAAAGATGTGCCTTTTAATTTTGATGTTCAATGCCTAAAAGCTTTCAAAATTTTAAAAGAAAAATTGATCACCGCTCCTATTATTGTTGCACCCTGAAAATCCGAAAGGGTGTAGTAGTTTCACAAAATCTTTGATTTACTGCATTCATTTCTAGCACAATCAAAAAACAAAAAAATTGAACGCATAAATATAAATCAACGCTGAAATGTGGTAATGCACTTCAGCACACCTTGCCTACGCCTGCGGGACTCACACCCAGCTTAATACTTTCGCTAACAACAATAGTTTTATACAAGGTTTTATTAAGCCGACAACACTCAACCCTTGATGCTATCCCTCTTCCTCACTACCCATGAAAGTATTTCACACCTGATAACATGACCGACTCGTGTTAACCTCAACATAAGATTTTTCTCAACAATCTTTTAACAAAAAAATAATAAGCGAATAACTCAATTGATTAAATAACTAAGAACAAAACAGAATACACTTGAGATAGAAAAGAAGGACAACTTCTCAATAGGTTTAACTCCACTGAAATAGATATGAAAGTTGTCACCACACACTATGGCTTGATTCACGCAACTTCTAGTACCAACTCACAGCTACAATAGGAAAACATCAAGCATCACAAACCAAGCAAACAAGCCTTCGGTAGAAGACGCACGCAATACACAAACCAACCTAGTCATGGGCCACACACCAAATGATTAAGGAAGAAGTCACAACAAAATATTATATAATAACCACACTCAAAGAGCTGCCATGAATCACACACCAATTGACAACACCCAATCATGAACACTCCAAGATGTCACACCCATAAAATCAATCAACGTACATACTGAAACTTCACACACCCAAAATCAATTCATAATTAAACCCAGCTGAAGTCACACAAATAACATCATAGGGAACGTCAAAGCTACATACATACACCTATCAACATGTGTTGCGTGATTCACTAAGGACCCATCCAACATTTGTTCCCCACTTCACCAAGAAGTCTTGACACACGCACAATATCTAGATTACACACAATACCCTTCAGCCCATACAAACATGATCTACAAGAGTTCTTCTCTAGATAGAGTTCTAACTCTATCCAATTTTCCAAGATAGCAGATTTTATTCTATCCCACTTTAATTTGAATTTTAAACTCATCAATATTATCTTAGATGTTCAATTATCAAAAAATGCCAAAACCAAATAATGGTATATATCTTAACAATCTCCCCCTTTTCGGCATTGTTTTTCACAAATATGAAACTCCCCCTAAATAAAATAATTGGACATATAATCCACATGAGAAAAGAACTCCCCTTAATCCAACATCAAGTTCCAAAGAACATCCATCAAGCTCTTCAAGTTTAAGAAACATCTAAAGAAACAATAATAAACAATTATCCAATCATCCAAATTTCTTCCCCTTAGGACAAAAAGAAGTTAAAAAGCAAAATTAATAGTCATGAAGATACCTTAAAATCTCCCCCTAAATAGAACAATCACCAAAAATAATCTGATGTCATCCCCTTAGGACAAAACAATGTCAAAACAAGAATGTCTTTAATGTGATCAATCTCAACGAATAATGAAGCATAAAAATCAGCAATAAATGCAACGGAAGAATCATAAGCATGCCAAAATAACAATTTACCACCAGTCAAAACACTAGCTAACATATCAATACTCACGTCAAAGCCATCCTTATATGACTGATTAAAATCATAAATCCCAAAAATGCATTCAACGAATGATAATCAAACTTAATCAATCTTTTTCTCAAATAAACCATATGAATGCATGTTGCTCAAATTCATACAGCCCACGATATAGAGAAATCAAGATAAAAATTGAAAAACTTGGATCACAGAAAACTTGAATCTTCCTACAGTTCTCAAACTAAGCATCAACTTTTTCTTGACATAACTCCATAAATAAAAATGCAAAAGCAAAATTTTCAAATCATCAAGTAGAACTTCATTCTCACATAAAATATGCTATTTAACAATTAAGGAAAAATCCAAACACCCACCAATCAACTGAACTTTAGAAAACCTATAAATAAAAAACTCAAAACTCCTTCGAACCCTCTTTTTTTTTTTAATAACCAACATCAAACCGTACTTCAAAAATGTAAAGCGCATAGTCCCTATGTCCCTTATAAAAATTCAAACTTGGTCTTATTCCTCATCACATTAGCTCTATCATCAGATGTTTGGTTGGCTTCTCTTTCATAAGTAACTAATATATTCGTTGTTTGACCAGTTTCTTTAACATCAGCAACTAACTGTGAATCTGTACAATTTCTTGTTTTTTTTTCACTACGTTTTTATGCTTGTACTTGACCTTTTCTAACCCAAGAGTGCTTTGGTACTATGGATCTATATTGTTAGAAATTTAACGTTGAGTGTACGATTTTTTGATTTTGACCCCTTTGAAACATCACTTGTAACAATTTGTATCATTTTGGTCTTATGTGTCCGATAGCCCACAAAATTGACAAGTATGTATAAACCTCCGATTCTTCCTTGAGGTTTCTTCTTGGGCAGATCTGGTTGCATTATTTTTCCCATCATTCACTTCAAAGCATTCACCTTTGTAGCCAATGCCTTGAAGATCCTCTTTAATCTTACCAATTTCAAACAATTGTTTTAATTTTTCTGTACCTCCATTTAGCATTCTTATTCCTTTTTCCGTATTGACTAACTTCAATTTTGTTTCATCAAGGTCATCTAATGTAGACAACAACTTCTTCTCTAGATCTTGAATGATGTTCTTCATGGAGAGGTTTTCCTTCTTTATCTTTTCATTTTTCTTACATGTCTTCATAAATATCCTCCTTTTTGTCATATGAACCACTTTCATCACTATCATAATCTGAGATTGAGCTTTGACCTGATTTATCTGTGTTTTCTCATAATTTTCTGATTTACTCACGTTTTTGTCATCGGTTGCTTCCTTTTTGGTTATTGTTAAGCAAGAAATTGGACTTTTGCTATATAAAGTAACTAACGCGGCACTATTCACAACTTCTCCTTCACTGCCATATTCACTTTCGAATTCATTCTCACTCTAAGTGCTCGTATAGAATTTCCCTTTTTCTCTTTTTTAAGGTGTTAGTACATTCCGTTTGCACATTTTTGAAGCCTTGACACTTATGACATTGAATTTTCTTCACTTTTTTTCACCTTTTTGAGTTATCCCTTGTTGTTTGAAATTACTATTTTTTATGCTCCCACCTTTTTGCCTAAAACCAGATATATCCTTATTCACTTTCTTTAACCACATACTGAAATTTCTTGTTAATAACTCCATATCCTTATTCTCATCAGATTCATCTTCTAAGTCATTCACGCCTTTACTAATATCAGCTTACAATGCTAATCCTTTGTTCTTCTCTTGATTGTCCCTTAACAAATTCATCTTAAAGTTGGTAAGAATCCCAATTACCTTATCCAAAGGCAATTTAGTGATATCATAGGCTTCTTCGATCACTGCAATTTTTGGTATAAACCTCGGAGGCAACGATCTCAATGTATTCTTAACCAGTTTTAGGTTAGAGTACTTCATCCTATGTTGATGTGCTTGGTTTTCTATGTCATGCAGTCTCTCATAGAAGTCTCCAATGGTTTCGCTCTCACCTATCTTTAGCTCTTCAAATCTCACGACCAATATTTGAAGTTTTCATGTTATCACAGATTTTGATCATTCATGTATAGTCTGCAAAGTGTCCCATACTTCTTTTGCTGATTCATAAGCTGATATCATAGCAAAGCGACTTTCATCAACTACACTGAAGATGGCGTACAGGGCTTCAGAATTTTCAATCGCTCTCTCTTCGTCAGCACTTATCCACTCAGATGCATCTTTAAACACTGATTATCCCTTTTTATCCTTCATCACTGGATGTGTCCAGGTATTTAAAATTGAGTTCCACACTTTTTTTTCCTTGTGCTTGAATGGATACTCTCATCCGTGATTTACACGTAAGATAATTTGAACCATCTAACAATGGTAGTCTGATGATTGATGCCCCTTCTCTTATAGCCATAATTGTGAAGCACATATCTGCACCAACTTGATGTACCAAGTTCTGATTCGGTGGCTTTGCTCTAATATCAATTGAAAATTCGAAGGGGTGTGGTAGTTTCACAAAATCTTCGATTTACCGCAGTCATTTCTAGCACAATCAAAAACTAGAAAAATTAAATGCACAAATATAAAACCGCATCGAAATTTATTAATGTAGTTTGACACATCTTGCCTATGTCTGCAGGGCCCTCACCTAGCTTAATACTTTCACTAACGATAATTGTTTTGTATAAGGCTTTACTGAGTTGGCACCACTCAACCCTTGATACTATCCCTTGTCCTCACTACCCGTAAAAGTATTTCACACCTAATAACATGTCCAACTCGTGTTAACCTCAACAGAGAATTTTTCTCAACAATCTTTTAACGAAAGAATAATAAACGAATAACTCAAGTGATTAAATAACTAAGAACAAAACAAAATACACTTGAGATAGAAAAGAAGGACAACTTCCCAGTAGGTGTAGCTCCACTAAAATAGATTTGAAAGTTTTCACCACACACTACGACCTAATTCATGTAAATTCAGTACCAACTCACAGCTGCAATAGGAAGACATCAAGCATGACAGACCAAGCAAACAAGCCATTAGCAAAAGACACACGCAATACACAAACCAACCCATTTGTGAGCCACACACTAAAAGATCAAGGAAGAAGTCATGATAGAATATAATACATCAACCACACTCAAAGAGCTACCATGAATCACACACCAAAAGACAACACCTAGCTGTGAACATTCCAAGATGTCGCACCCATAAAATCAATCAACGCACATACTGAAACTTCACACACCCAAAATCAATTCACAATTAAACCCAGCTGAAGTCACGTGAGTAACATCATAGGGAAAGTCACAGCTACACACACACACACATCAAAATGTGTTACGTGATTCATTGAAAACCCATCCAACATTTGTTCCTCACTTCACCAAGGAGTCTTCACACACACACAATCTCTAGATTACACACAATACCCTTCATCCCACACAAACGTGATCTATAGGAGTTCTTCTCTAGATAGAGTTCTAACTCTATCCAATTTTCCAAGATAACATATTTTATTCTATCCCACTTTGATTTGAATTTTAAACTCACCAATATTATCTTAGATGTCCAATTATCAAAAAATGCCAAAAAACAAATAATAAGATATGTACCATATATCTTAACACATCTAATTGGGACAAATCGTTTAAACTTATGTGTTATGCAAGAGATTATCTTGTAGGGGTTGTCTCAGGCCAAAGAAAAGAAAAAGTTTTTCATGTAATTTATTACACTACTAAACCCTAGAATAATGCTCAGATGAATTATGTTACTACTTAAAAAGAATTGCTAGCTGTAGTTTTTACGTTTGATAAATTTCGTTCTTATCTAATTAGAACCAAAGTGATTGTTTATACTAACCATGCTACTATTAAGTATTTGATTTCAAATAAAGATGTCAAGGCTAGGTTAATTAGGTGGATCTTACTCCTTCAAGAGTTTGGACCTTAAGATAAGAGACAAGAAGGGATCCGAAAATCAAGTTATATATCACTTGTGCCGCTTAGAAGGAGAAAAGTTCCAAGATCATATGATAATTAATGAAACTTTTCCTGATAAGCAGCTTCTAGCTATCATTAAAACTTTTATTCCATGGTATACTGATTTTGTGAATTATATCGTAAGTGGTATTTTGCTTCCTTATTTGAATTATTAATAAAAGAAGAAAATTTTAGTTGATGTTAAATATTATTTGTGGGATGAGCCTTTCTTGTTTAAGTGTTGTGCTGACAGAGTTATGAGAAGGTGTGTCCCAGAAGAGGAGGTAAAGAGTATCTTGCATCATTATCATTCATTAGATTATGGAAGACACTTTGGTGGAGAAAAAAATAGTGGCAAAGGTATTACAATATGGTTTTTATTGGCCTACTTTATTTAAAAACTCCTTTGCTTTTGTAATGCTTATGATAAATGCCAAATAGTGGGGAATATTTCTAAGCGTTATGAGATGCCACTCAATTTGATCTTAGAGGTGGAGATATTTGATGTTTGGGGGATTAAATTCATGGGATCTTTTGTGCCATCTTTTAGGAACAAACATATTCTTGTAGCAGTAGATTATGTGTCCAAGTGGGTTGAGGTTATGGCATTACATAAAAGTGATTCAAAAGTGGTGCTAGAATTCTTAAAGGGACATTTTACATGATTTGGAGTACCACGTGCAGTCATTAGTGATGGAGGCTCACACTTCTGCAATAGATACTTTACAACTTTGTTGACCAAATATGGAGTGGAGCACAAAGTCGCTACACCATATCATCCTCAAACAAGTGGCCAAGTGGAAGTATCAAATCGAGAAATCAAGAGGATCTTAGAAAAAACTGTTAATGGGTCAAGAAAAGATTGGTCGCACAAATTGGATGACACATTATAGACCTATAAGACTGCATATAAAACCCCTATTGGTATGATGCCATATCTTGATCTATGGAAAGAACTGTCATGTACTTGTAGAACTTCAACATAATGCTTATTGGGTGCTTAAGCAACTCAATATGGATGAACAAGTGGCAGAAGAAAAGAAAAAATTGCAATTAAATGAAATGGAAGAATTGCGATCTGATGCGTATGAGAATGAAAATTTGTACAAAGAGCACACTAAGATGTGACATGATCAAAAAAATCAGAAAAGAAACTTTGAACCCTGGCAACATGTTTTATTGTTCAATTCACATCTTAGGTTATTTCTAGGTAATCTTAACTCACGATGGTCTGGTCCATTTATGGTGGTCAAGGCATACCTGCATGGTGCTATGGAGAAGAGAATCAACAGTCCAATCAAACTTTCAAAGTCAATGGCCAAAGGTTGAAGCACTATGTTGGCAAAGATCAACTTCGTGAGAGGTCCACTATCACCCTCTTCGATCCCAAGTAGTATATCCCAGAGTAGTCTAGCTGGATGATAAACGAAGCAGATTCTTGGGAGACAACCCAACAATTCTCAACTTGTTTTTGCTTTTAATATTTTTATTTTGTTTTATGATTTAAATTTATTTCAGTTTACATTACTTTTAACGTCCTATTGTAGATGGATGCTCAACTATGGAAGCACGTCATAAGGATTCAAGGCAAATAGCGAGTGAGCCGCACATCACACCAGGGAGTCCCTTTCCCTTATGCTCTTTTTTATTTTCATAATATTGAGGAAAATGTTACCTTTAAAGTTACCGATGGGGTGTTGCATATGCTAATTTTTTTAAAAAAAATTAGGTTGTGAGAGTCTAAAATTAGGGAGAGAATGGGACTTTTGCATAATTTTTTTCGATATTATCTGGTTGGTGTTTTTGAACCTGTTTTATTTTGCAAATTTGTCATGATATAGGGAGTAGGACGGGTGCTATTTGTGCGACTTAGTGGTCCTTATCTTGAGTTTCTATTTATACCATACTTGAGAGGAAATTTTTAAAGCATCAAGACCAGGATTATGTTGATAGTATGAGTTAGGATGAGAAACATGGAGATTGTGATTAATGTTTACAGGTGTGTGAATAAATATTTATCTATAACTAGACTTCTTGGAGGCACAACTAGAAGATGTCATTACGGATCCCGCTCAATTCCACTTAAGTAAGCCTTTTGGAACCTCAATGGGTTGACGTTTAGCTTATATTTCATTTTCCTCACTTTTTGCCCGAGGATGATTAAAAGCTACGCTGGGGTGATAAGCTAATTTTATAATATATTTTACACCCTCAATTGCTTACATTTTGATTACTCTTTGATTGATTTTACCTTAGTAAACCACCTAAATTTGATTTATGTTCACTTTTTATAGGTGAAAGGCAATTTTTGCTTATAAAAGCGCAGAGTTCAGTTTTTTGAATATATCTTCTTCGTTTTAGCTTCGACTGGGGAGACTCAAAATCTTAAACAAAGATAAGAGGATGGGCTACAAATCATATGAAGACGTCAAATCCTAGTTCTTTAAGTCAAATCCTAGTTCTATCATTTGATAAGTCAAAATCAACAAAGAAGTTGCAACTAACTCCTGACTCTAATATCTACTAACCAAGTCACGGTGGTTGGGCCCTATCATAAGTTGTACATGTCCAATTGAGGTGATTCAAGATTCCATAGAAAGAAGACATCTAGACCTACGATTTTTATGAGATACCAGGTCAAAAAGAGATTGAGGATAAACCTATAAATCATACCTAAGATCTTCCCATAATCAATATCCTAAACGGACTCATTTTCCTAATTGTTTTATAATTCTTAAATTGTGGGGCATGATTAGGATTGGGAGAGATGATTTTAGGGTTTTTCAAAAGGGGAAAAAACACAAAAGAGGGGGAGAGAGTTTCAGCCGACACAATGCTCAATAAGAGGCTCTCATGTTGGAGATTAAAGGCTATGCATTTGTTCTTTGCAAGGGAGTAATTTTAGGGTTTAGTTTGTTATTTTTATTTTAGTTTGGATTATAATTTTATTCAATGAATTCTCTAAGTTTTTTTGAACATATTTAGAGTTATTATTAATATAATGAACTAATTTTATTTACTAGGATTCTACGTGGAATCCTAATTGATTGTACGTATGTGATTTATGGTGAGTTGAATTGATTTACTTGCTATCTTGGTTGTTTATTTCATTATATGCTTAATGCTTTTAATTGTCTAGCCAATAGTTAATTGATTTGAAAGGATTAGGTGATTATCGATGAAGATAATTTAGTCCTAGGTTTAACTGGATGAAATAATATGTATGTTGAGGATAGAAATATACCTGAATGTGTATGCAATTGTAAGTGGATGAATGAGTCTCAATTTAGCAATTCACATAGACATATAGTGTTTTATTCTATTGGGATATAGGTAATAGGTTGCAACAACAAATATCACATACGTTAGAGCATTCGGTTAACAATCATTAAAGTTCGCTAGTGCTAAACAGATAATGCACTAGGCCTGTTATAGATTAATTTCAACTGCTATAATTTACATTGCATAATTGATTAGGTGGAACCACTAAAATCCTAGGCTTTTCTATTTGATTGATTTCATATCTTTATTATCGATTTCATATTCTATAGTTAGTTTAATTTTAGCTTAAGTAATTTCCTAAATTCCTGCTTTCAGTTACCTAAATAGAGTCGTAGCGTAGTAGTTTAATAGTTAATGAATTCCCTGTGGATACGATACTTGGATACTTCCAAATTATTAATTGTGACTATGTGCATTTGCACATATCATCATGATTAGAATTACGCAATCAAATATGCAACAAGACCGAGACCATATGCAAGTGATAATTTTTGGGCTCCAATTAAAACTCTCATAACATCAATCAAGAGTAATCAACTAATCTTAAAGGATCCAATCTCATAAACAAACAACCAAACGATATATATGACCAAAAAAATAAATGAACATCAGATATATGTGAAAAATCTTCCAATATAGAGAAAAAAGTCACAGGCCAAACTTACAAACAAATCCACTTATTCAATTAAGAACTTATAAGAGTCTAAAAGTTACAAGCTATTGACCCTTGTTTGAAACTATACCACAAAACAACTACAAGTTATCCTATGAAATTTTAGTATTTAGTGCAAATTGATGCCCCGAATGAACAACACTCTCAATCTAATCATGAAAATAACACTAAAAAAAGATAACTTATTGTAAAAGCTACTAATTATAGAATGAGAAAGACTTCTTAGTTCTCTCTCATTCTCTTTGTTTTCCTTTTTGACATTCTATTCTTCATATCGATGAACCTCATCATTTCTCCTTTTACACTAAAAAAATAGGGTTTCATAAATGGATATAATCACGTACACAACTATGTAGATCCATTTCCCAACTATATTTTAAGGAATCACGAATATACACAGACTCAGTCAGTCACATATGGTCCACTTATACAGCTGTGTATACTTGGAACATGAGTGTGTATGTTTCCCCACGGCCATATATGATAGGAAAGTGGGTGTGTCATCTAATCTTACCTGATCATTTAGGTCATCATCTATCTTATACATATTCGCAGTCTCTTTTGTAGTCTTCACACACAACCGTATAAGTCAAGAACACGGTCGTGTTGTACTCTACATGGTTGTGTCTATTAATAATGACTTCAAATCAAATGTTATTTGTCTTGACTTCAATAATTCATCATTTCAACATTCAAGATCTCCGAAACTCGCTTTTGTCTCCAAATAGGGCTGCACACTCAATAATAATATCTTACAAATGAAGAACTCGATCCTCCGATACCAGAAAAATCCAACTAAGAGGCGAAATAACAAATTTCTTATTTTTCGGGTAGAAGGTATTCTTATCTTTCTTTTCGTGGCTAGCCTGAAGTTAAAGAATACTAGAACCTATAGAAACATACTAAAAACTATGTTTTAAAAATTAGATTGGAAGTTAAACTAATAAGACAAGAAGTTTAAGATTTAAAAGGCTTAACTGATATTAGACTATTATAAGACCAGTTAAAGATTAAATAAAATTGAAGTTGAAGAAGATTGTCCTTAATTTAAACTTTCATTAAATTGGGAGACTATTAAATGAGTTTTTTTTGGTTTATAAAAATCGATTAGTTTACAAAAATTAATTGATTAATTAATAAACTGATTAATTTTATCAACAAAGATTATTAAAGTAAATTAAATCAAAAAATTAAAAACCAAACTGAAAATTGGACGATTCAAAATTTTTATAATTAAATTACTCGAACGGGTTTGATGTTTTGGTCATATACCAAAATAACTGCCTTATTATTCTTAAGTCATGCTGATTCAAGTAAATTCATTAAAATCAACACATATCCTTTTAGCACGTCCCCATTTGATACAATATGTAAAAATTTAGAGATACAAATTGAAAATAAATTTAATATTTATGGACTCAATCCATGAAAGATAAATAGACATATATTAAATTTAAAATAAAATGCATTCAAATTTAAAGTCTACCAATCTAATTAAATTTATAATGAAAGTTATTTTTATCTTAATGAAGTCTATAATTCTTTTTCTTTAAGTAGTAAAATTGCAAAAATCAAAACATCGTTGCACATCTCGTTAATATCATTCTAAGTACGAAAATACCTTAAAAGTGATAGCATTATCACTTGAACTTACATTTTCCGAATTAATAATTGTATTTGACACTATTTTGAATTAAGAGATTTCTTAACTTTCAAATCTTTTGATAATTTTAAAAAAGGATTATAAATCATCATTTTTTAGGCCTCTTTAAATATAGGGAAAAGAAGACCTTTCAATGCATTCAATTTCAGTAGAAGCACTAGCAAATGGTCATGTTCGGCCTTATAATTGTAGCCTAAAGTTATCTAATCCCAATTTTAAGGCCCATATTAAAATGCCTAAAAAGCCATCATGATTGGTTTCTTATTCCATACTATTGGATTTAAAATAAGTTCCAACATAGCATACAATTAACGAAAATAAGTTAATGTCTAAAAAAAGCTTTTAACTTGGAATACTTTTTTTTTTTGGTTACAACTAAGAGAAACGAAAATTATCTCATAAAAGAAATCTCACAGGCATCAGCCCATACAATCAAGGAGAGAGTTGCAGGAATATCATCCCAAACCTGAAAATTTGAAGCAATGCCATGAACCAGTTTAGCCAGACAATCGGCTGCAAAATTACCTTTACGAAGCACATGCCTAATAGAGCTACTCCAAGGCCTAGCAAGTAAAGCTTGAATATCCACAACCAAAACAGATAGAGGATGTGAAGATTCTATCAGATTCTACCACAACCAAAACCACAAGTCACCATCCGCACCACCTCCATACTATCAGATTCTACCACGACTTGCCGAAAACCGTGACCCCATGTAAAAATCAAACCATCTCGAATGGGCCATAACTCCCCCACCAAAATAGTTGAAACACCAATTCTAAATGAATACCCTCCTAGCCAACGACCAAATGAATCGCGCAACAACCCTCCACCACTAGTCAACCTAGGATTAATAATAGAACTGCCGTCACAATTCAACTTCACCCAACCAGATGGCGGTACAGTCCAACCAATCCAACGTCTCACACCATGACGCTTCGGTGTTGAAACGGAAGTCAGGGACACATCCATTGTAACTTTAAAGACACAGTCATTCAAAATTGCTAAGGAAAGAAACTCCTTTTCAAAGATCAATAAGTTCCGAGCCTTCCATAACTACCAAATACCTACCAGAAACCAATGTGCCCAGGCAAAATCGAAAGGACCCACAGAATGAGCACGCAGATTCAAAGCTAGCCAATCAATCAAAGTCGCCGCAGTAAAAAAATTAGCAGGAACATCCCACTGCTGCCACCATGCAACCGCACGACTACAATCCCGTAATAAATGTAAAGGAGACTCAGCATATAAAGAGCACACTCCACACAAATTAGAAATAGCCAAAACCCCGTGCGAACCTCAAAGAATTTGTCGAAAGACATGAGTGCCCAAGTAACCACAAGAAATGTTTTAATTTCGGTGGACCAACCACCTTCCACAACCAAGAAAAATAAGATGAAACAGGAACATTAGGTACCTCTTCCGAGAGAAGTGCTTGATAAGCTGCTCGAACAGAATATGTGCCATTCGGAGAAAAACTCCAAGACATATTATCCGGCACCGAAGTAAACAAAGGCAAAGGAATGACCCAAATAACCTCCCTGAGATGATCCGGAATGGCAGAACGTAAGCCCGAAAAATCCCAAGCACCTTCATTAATTATATGCCCTACCCGAAAATGTTCCTCCTCTACTGCCAAGCCATCCACATGATCCACCAAAGGACCTCCCGAGCACCAAGAATCAAACCAAAGACTAATCTGAGAACCATCACCAACCCTCCAAACTGAAAGAGGAAATAACAAATTGAAACTTTTAACAACCCCCTTCCATAAACTCGAATCCGAACCCTTAGCAAAAAAGGGAAAAGACCCACCATTACAATATTTACAACGTAACACCTCCACCCACAAATTAGAATCATTCAAAAATAAATTCCAACCTAACTTACCCAACAAAGCAACATTCATCAATCTAGAACTTTTGAAACCAAGACCACCAAATCGCTTTGGTCGAATAAGCCAATTCCAACCAACCAAATGCATCTTACGTCTATCCGGCGAGGAACCCCAATAAAAATCATGAGTCAAACGATCTAAATTACCACAAATAGAGGAAGGTAACCAAACCATTTGTATCGTGTAAATTGGTAATGAAGAAATAGAAGACTTAATAAGCACTTCCTTCCCAGCGGGACTCAGAAATTTAGAACACCAATTAGCCAGCATAGTCTCGACTGAACTCACAATATGCCTATAATGAGCAATGGAAGAACGACCATGCAATAACGGAACACCCAAATACTTGCCCAAGTCAGAAGTAACTGCTACTCCCAGCGACTGTTGTAGCCGGGATTTCATAACTCGAGAAACAGAATTTGAAAAATAAATTCTTGACTTAGAAAGATTAACCCGCTACCCACTCGCCTTACAGAACACATCCAACACCTCATGGACCACCTTAACTTGTTTAGCTGAAACCTTACCGAAAATCAGCAAGTCAACAGCAAAAAGTAAATGACTAATGCCTGGTTCACCTTTAGAAGCCCTAATCGGAATCCATTTTTTACTCATCAGTGCTCTCTGAATAAGCATGGTCAAACCTTCCATACAAAGAACAAATAAATAGGGGGAGAGGGGATCTCCCTGGCGAAGCCCTTGAGTGGCAGAGAAAGATGCCAAAGGGCTGCCGTTCCATAGAATAGCCAATGAAGATTGAGAGAGAGCACTTAAAATCAGATTAACCCACCGAGAAGAAAAACCAAAGACCTGCAATACAAACCGCAGGTAGTCCCAATTGACCCTATCATATGCCTTCTCCAAATCAACTTTCAAAGCAAAATGACCCACTTTACTTTAAGACCTCCTAAAAGAATGCAGTAG
>JAOSBM010000204.1:22448859-22470753 GCA_027568955.1 Erythroxylum tenue | reverse complement strand
AAAAACACACGAACATGATGATTAGAGACTCGAAAATTTAACTATATGTATTGATGCAGCATTCTTGTTAGAACCACCGAATGGGAAAAAATCAAGGCTAACATGCCATGGTTGCTGGACGCAGCAGTTTGCGTGGCGCTCGACTTACTTGTATCCTTTTTCTAATCTTCTTGAATAACATATGCCAAAAAAATGGTTGTGGTGCCGTTATGAAATCAAACTAAGCTAAATCCTAACTGTTTCTATTTTCTACTCCTTGAGTCCTTGACACATATCATATTAGATCATATTGCAGTACATTTACTACAGACACATTCGACTGAAAAGGAAGAGTGGCAGAGGACAGCACGTGGACTGTATGGACGCAGGCAAAGCAGCTAAACCCTGAAGAAAGATTCGTGCTTGTAATATGGATATTGCAATTCAGGCTTTGCTAGTTATAAGCTCGGTATAAAAACATTGAATTGATCGATCTTAAGTGAAGAGCATCTCTCTGATCTGAACTGATTCATTCATTAGCCAAATTAGGTTCTTTGAAAATTTTAGACTTTTTAGACTGCTTTTCTTTCCCATGTTTAATTGCTTACTATTTGGGATTTGTTTGTTGGTTTATGTCTTACAACTAATCAATTGATTGTAGTTGTAATATGTAATGGTACCTTAGTTACGTATCATGAATCGAACGTGAAAGGGCAAGAAACGAAGAAATGTAGAAATACATAATTTCGATCTCTGTAACTTCAAACGAGCTTTTCGAAGCCGAAACGAGAGCGAATCCACCGCTGCCTTAACGGGAGCTCCTCTCCGGGACGTCGGTAAAGTCTTTCTGCAGTTTTCTCAAAATTTAAGTACCCTTAATACGTCGGAGAATCCTTATGCTTACGATTGATTATATGAGCAATTATAGGAGATCTTAACCTTTATATATAACTTTCATATCGGGCTTTCCGATCACAAGACTGATATAGGTCTGGTCTATACTAATTGAGATCCATTTTCTACAACAACTTCGACTCATTAATTTAGAACATTTATCAGGCCAATTTATTATCTTTATTTAGATCAAATTACGTAACTTAACCGATAAGTTATTAAAAAATTTTAAAAATGCAATTAATAGTTCTCCAACTTTATGAAAAAGGACAAAATTGTCCAACATTCTCCCCCTTGGACAAGCATTAATTGCAATTTTGACTATTGTTTTAAAATATTTTTAAAAAGTCGATTAAACCACGCTATTAAATTAGTCGACTAAGTTTTAAAAACAAAATATTTGATCCAAAGATAACAAAATTCCATCATTCCGTCTTGCAAGGCTTTCGATACCGAAAAGTATCAAATGCATGTGTCATGTGCAAGATAAATCTAATTCCTCACTAACAAGAATGGAAAAATAGAGTGGCAAACTAGGATGATACCTTTAGAATCTAAATTATATCATCTTTGTTTGTAGGTCTCGATTTCTCCAACTTTATGCTAAACCGCATATGTTAAACAACATTAGAGAAAACTTGTTTCCTCTCATCAAATGTTAAACTGCATTAAAGAAAACCTTTATGTTCTCCAATTGAATGTTAAACTACATTATAGAACCTTTATGGGATTAAAAACTTATATCTCCTTATGTCATATCAAATTTATGGATATCCTTACTAAAAGTGTATGCGTCTAAATGACATAGGCATAATGTCAATCAGTATATATACCCAATGACCTTTAAACGCTTACGATCGATAAAAATCTTAAGACTTTCATACGTATTATGACAATCTATACAATAACACATATTACTGAGGATAAATGATGATCATCTTTATTGATGAACCATCATACCGTCATAATACATCAAATGTATAAATGTACATGGAGCAAACAAAACGATCCCCTAATTAATAGTGTCTAAGGATGTCGAAACACCCATACTGTATACTTATGTCACAAACACAAGCGGGTGAAGTCTTTTGGTTAAAACATCAACTATCATTTCCTCAGTCCTTAAATGCTACAAATCTTAATGTCACCTTTTCGTCTCAACACCTTTGTGGCCAAATAATTGACCTTTAAATGCTAAGACCTTATGATATTTTTTGTTGTCATTAAAGAACATAGCAAGAAGATTGTCATAGTACAACCAAATGGGTCTAGCCACCGAATCAACCACAAATAACTCAGAAATCAAGTTTCTGAGTCAAACCGTTTGTGTAGTAGCCCTATAGCATGCACTCTGCATACATAGTCGAGGAAGTTACCCATGTCTACTTGACACACTTCTACAACATTGTACCATCTGCAAACTTAAAACTGTAACCTTAAGAGGACTTTCGATCATTTGAACACATAGCTAAAATCTGAATCTGAATTCCTTACGAAGTTTAGTCTGTTGAATGTGCTACATGTCAACATATAATCTTTAATTCCCTTTAGTATCTCAACACTCGCTAGACTGCATTCCAATGGTCTACATCTGGATTGACCAGATATTGACCAAACAGTCAAATGGTGAATGCAGTGTCTTGTCTAGTATATAGCTGAGCATACATCAAGTTATTAACCGTACTAGAATACAGAACACTCCTCATAACCTCTCTCTTTACTTTATTCTTTGGATACTGTGCCAAAGATTATCTATTACTATGAGAGATAGGTGCTACGATATGTTTACTGTCAACAGTATTAAACCTTTGTAACACATACTCAATGTACGCATTCTATCCGAGGTCTAATGAGTGTTGAGATCTGTCCTAGTGAATCTAAATATTTAAGACAGAAGATGTTGCACCAATGTCCTTCATGTCAAAGTTCTTGACCAAAAGTTACTTAAAATCATACAAATTGGTCAAGTAATTTGACATGAGCAATATATCATCTACATGTAGTAAAGGAAGATAACTTTGCTTCCCCTTACCTCATAATACAAGCATCTTTTTAACTTTATTTTCCATGAAGTTGAAAAAGGTCACAACCTCATCAAATGTAAGGTATCACTTTCGAGAGGTTTGATGAAAACCATATAACGATATGCTTAACGTGCAAACCATGTCAGTTCTATCTGGATCCTAAAATTCTTCAGGTTGTACCATATAGACCTCTTCATAAGGGTCCTTATTCAGGAAACAATTTTGCCAATCATTTGATGTAACTCTATATCATCATAAGTTACAATTGCCTTAATCACTCAAAATGTATCCTATAAGGATACTAGAGAAAAAGTAATATTAAAGTCAATCTTTCCCCCTGAGTGAACCATCAGGCAATTGAGCAAGTCCATAAACCGCTGAACTTTATCCTAAAATCCATTATGTCTAATCTTCATTTACAACTGATGAGTTTGCAGTTTCCGCTGTAAATCAATTGGCTCTCAAACCTTACTATGCTTCATGGATTGCATCTCACCATTCATTGCATCCCACCACAAATCCACATTGGGTCCAAAAACAACTTCTGTAAAAGTAACTAGGTTCGTAACATGTCTAATAGCATAGTCCTATACACCTGATAGACTATGAAATTAGATAGGATAATAGGTCATCTCACTCTAGTGGATTTACGTAACTGTGTGAGATCTTGTATACCCAAGAACCACTGTGTGTGCAGGTATGGCTTCCTATTCCTATACAGGCACGAAACAGAGACCTAAATCCACCAGATCTAATTGTATGAGTAGCGGGTACGTGATAACTATAGTATCCACCCTGCTATCATCTTAAGGGTCAAAGAGCCCACCATCATCATAGATATTGTATTTGAGAAACTTAACTATTTGTGATTCCACTATTCTGGTCCCTTTTTCTCTACAGTAAAAGTTGTAGCCTTAAAGTGGTTAGGATATCTTACTAAATTGCAGTGAGCAGAACGAGCATGCAATCTTTCTTTATAAGGATTATACTACCTCAGTAGGGCAACCCCATACACGAATGTGTGGAAGACTAGGTTTCCAAACTTTTAAATAATCAGGTAGATTAGTCCTGTTCTGCATTGACTTCTTCAAATCCTTTAGGGTGTAGTTATGCCTTTCGGTAACACACCATTTTGCTCAGAACTACTCTACATAGTGAATTAAGTCACTATTCCAACTGATTCCAAATATCTGACAAACAGACCTTTTAAAGTCCTGAAACACTATGTTTGCTATGATATTCTCCTCCACGGTCAAATTTGACTATCTTGATAAATTTTTCCAATTGGTTCTCAACCTTCAGTCTTTAAGCAAGAACACAAAACTGTAATGGGAATAATCATCAACAAATGTCAGAATACATTTAGAATTGTAGAATGCAACTGTATAAGCTCTTCCGATATCTTTATGTATCAGACTAAACAAGTCAAAAGCACAAGTTGACCTTAATATCCTTATTAGCCAACTTACCTCTGCAACAGTCAACACATATTTCCAAATCATCATAATCTAGAATTGAGAAATTCTTTCCTTAATCAGTCTCTCAACCTTAGTTTTGGAAATGTCACTTAAAATTTTAAGTCACACCATGTATGACTTCTCATTTATCAGGGTTCTTCATTTCATAACTTGTTTGGCAAGATACAAAGAAGCATATATCTAATTTGGGGTAAGACACATTCTATACAAACCATATGACAAGAAAGTTGTACCATTATGTTTTTCATTAAACATAACTGTACAATAGAAGTATTAAATACAAAACGTCAACCTTCTTTGTCTGAAAATTGATCAAAAGAACACGTATAAAATATGTCGTGTAAAACCCAAATGAACCTTACTACAAAGTTTAGTACATACATTCCCCATATTTATTACTCTACTTCTTTATTGCTGTGAACCATCAGTTTCTCCTTCCCTTTATTTGGCTTTATCCTGGATATAAACCCCTGCATCGTAGAAGCACCTTGATCAGATGTTTCACTAAATAGCCACCAAGTACTTAATGCGACTGTTGCAAATTAGATTCATAAATTGAAAAGACAAGGAGTAACCTGATGGTCTCAGTCTTTCCTTTAAACCTCATATTGTTTGTTTCTTTATGTCCCTAGGACTTTTACCAGATCTGGTTTGACCAACATCAACATGCGGAGAAGATTTGAACTTTCTACTTTTTATCTTAATAGGCTTCATTTTTATCTTCCCTTTAGTTGCTTCGAGGGTTGTAAGAGTAGCAAACTTAATTTTCTCCTCCTCAGCAATGTAATGGGCTATCAAAGCGTTGAGGTCCCATCTAGTGAGTAATATGTCATCACTAGATTACTAAACTTTGGAGGGAGTGTATTCAGAGTCTGGTGAACAATGAAGACATTAGGAAGAGGAATATTCAACATCTTCAATTTACTGTGAAGATGAATCATTCTCGATATGTACTCCATCACTCCCCTTTCTCCCATATATCTTATGGAGAATAATTCTTTCATCAAGGAACTTGTCTCAACATTAGGTAAGACTGTGTACCTCTAGAAGACATTAACAAGAAACTCATTCTCTATGCCTATGTATGGAAGTCCCGCTTAGTAGAGGGTCAGGTATGAATTTCTTAATGGTCATCAGATATAATCTATTAGACCGATCCCAGGCTTCATAGGCTGCTTTAGAAGCTCTTAAGCTCATGGATGTAGGTGGCGATGACCTATCCGTCCATATGATCATATCAACCTCAGCTATCTCCATAGCATTCAATACATCCTCTGTCCACTTCTTTGTATTGAAATCGGTCATGGTTTCATAGTGACATTGATTTTGTTGATTGAAAAGGTGACAACATAATAACAATATTTCAATCAACACAAATGTAAGACAACAATGATACTCAAAGCCATTGAATAGTATCTTTACTGAAAATCTGATCACACATATTATGAAATACCTTTGGGCTGAATACATAATATATGTAATTAAATCTCCATATAAAAGCGATTAGAATACAAACTATCAACTCTTATGACATTACCACCATTGAGAGAATAGATCACTTGGCAACAACTTTCCTCCATCTAATACCTTTATGAACATCTCAAAATGTTATTTAAGGCCAACAACTTTGGGCAGAATAACTAAACATAAAATCAGAGATATCCCCCAACATGCAAGCAGAACAATTCAAAATACTAACTTGAAAGGCCACTTTGATGACTACATCCTCATCAACACTAAAAAAGTCCACAAACACAAGGGGTACATCTTTATGTTATCCTCACATTCTTTATGAGCATATTGTATGTGATAATGTCACATCAATAAATGCAAAAATTTGAATGCACAGTCTCATTATCACACATTCGTGTTGAAGAAATTCTTTGAAAACTTCATTTAAGACTTTCGTAAAAGAAAAATCTTAGTAAAGTGACTATCGTGCATCACCGGATACTGAACCGACTACTCGAGACACGAGAACCTCATGTATCTCCCTTATGACAAGTTCGTTGTATGAAAATTCACTCACAAATGGCTTAAGAATGTCTTAATTCCTTTTCTGTAGTTAAACTTTAATTTATTACAAATTTTTAGGACCTGAAAACTGACCCAAAACACCCCAAGAAACCCTTACGGGAATTTTGAAAATTTGTTGTGTTTTTTTTTAAAATACTGTCAAAAAATCTGTACGACTGACGTTAGCATTGCATCAGCGCACTGTAGCGCTAACATGACCCGCTGATGCTAGCATGACGTCAGCTGCGAGTGGAGTTTGCGACACGTGTCACACGAGCTGCCCAGCGATGCTCCCCAACAGTGAATGGTGCTTGCTCAACACCCACTAGATGCACTTATCTGATGGTGCTTGCATTTCACACATCGACACGGTCCACCCATGTGTCGACCCGTGGCTGGCACGTGCTTTGTACGTGCTTCGCTCGCGCCAGACTTACCATCCCTTAGGGTGGTACTGTGTGCCGTCGGGTGTGTGTGTCCGTCGGTCTCATCGAAAAAAGACGATATTCAATAACCTTATGGAGAGAAAACCAAAAAATCTTCGTTTTTAACCACCTGATCATATCACTGCTCTAATACCACGTGTAATACGTAACGACACATTAGTTACATATCCCGGATCGAATGTGAAAGGTAAGAAACAAAGAAATGCGGAAATACCTGATTTCAGTCTCCGTAACTTCAAACGAGCTTTACGAAGTCGAAACGAGCTCGAATCCACTACCGCCTTCATAGGAACTCCTCTCTGGGACGCAGGTAAGGTTTTTCTACAGTTTTCTCAAAACGTAAGCACTCATAACGGGTCAGAGAATTATTATGCTTACAATTGATTATATGAGCAATTGCAGAAGACCTTAACCTTTATGTATAGCTTCCATATTGGGCTTCCCCATCACAAGACCGATATAGGTCCAGTCTACACTAATTGAGATCAATTTTTCACACGAACTTCAACCCATTAATTTAAATCATTTATTGGGTCACTTTATTATCTTTATCTAGATCGAATTATGTAACTTAACTGATAAGTTGTTAAAAAACTGAAAAATGTAATTAATAGAAAGGACATAATTGTCCAACACTTGACACATATCATATTAGATCATATTGCATTACATTTACTACAGGCATATTCGAGTGAAAAGGAAGAGTAGCAGAGGACAACATGTGGACTATATGGATGTAGGCAAAGCAGCTAAACACTGAAGAAAGATTCGTGCTTGTAATATGGATATTGCAATTCAGGCTTTGCTAGCTATAAGCTCAATATAAAAACATTAAATTGATCGATCTTAAGCGAAGAGCATCTCTCTGATCTGAACTGATTCATTCATTAGCCAAATTAGGTTCTTTGAAAATTTTAGACTTTTTAGACTGCTTGTCTTTTCCATATTTAGTTGCTTACTATTTGGGAGTTGTTTGTTGGTTTATGTCTTACAACTAATCAATTGATTGTAGTGTAGTGACAAAATAATTTAAAGACATTCTTTATCTTATATATGTTTAGATGTATATGATAAAGTTCATAGGATAATCATACATTGCAAATAAAATTATGATGAGATTATAATTATGAGATTCATATTGCATCTATACATTATCCTTAAATTATTTCTAGTTATTGTTTTATTAAGACTGGACATTAATAGGATGTAAAAATACTAGTACATGATTTTTTTTCCTTATGAAGGAAGCAGTCAATCTCATAGGCTAAAGTATAGAGATATTTAAACAAACATGTGGGTGGTTGTTAGAGAACAAGTTTACTGAACTGACCCGATATGAGAAATCTATTTAGAACATTACTTGTATTTCTATGGATATTCTCGTTATGATGATTGTATAAGTGATATTTGACTTAAGGTTTCCAAGGATATCTTATATAGGGATTGCCATGTTTTATAATACTTATGACCTATTTTAATCATGGATAGCTCATATGGTAGTCATTGGATGTAATATAAACTATATAAAGATAATTGAGTGATAAAGATATAGTTTATCACCCTAAAATAATTAGGGAGAATGTTATATTATTCTCGATTAGTATTGATTCAGAAAATTCTTGTTTAAGGTAGAATGAAGTTTTGTAAATAGTTTACAAATATCATTAATTGAATCAATAGCTAATGATGAAGAACTAATATGATTGGACTCAAAATAGAGTAGACATTATTTCCATACTTTATATCTAATAACAACATTATATGATGAAAGGATTAAATTATACAAAAAAAAAATCATGCACGTAAAAGTTAGTCAAAACTACTTTGACATTCCTAAATATTTGGGTGGTCATGACATGTTGCTAGACACCAATATTCATCTATGATCATAGATTATTTAATTGGAGAATTAAAGATAAATTAAAGGAACTTTTAATTTATCTAATTATGAATTAGGATTATAATTATAATTTATAAACATTGTCAACATATTGAGAACCTAATGATTCTCACATAAAGAACGGGTCAAAAAGAGCAAAGATATTTTATTTAAGTTGGACTTGATTGTAAAGTTTGAGAAACTTTATAATTAAATATGAGATATTTAATAAATAAGGATCAATATGAGATATTGGATCTTATTTGTAATTCTAATTAAATTTTAATTGAAATTAGAATTTAATTACAATTAAATTACTAAAATATCCAAAACTTATTATAAATAAGCTTAAGCTCCAATGAAGCTGACACTTCTTGCTTAACTCTCTTTGTAAGAGTTATAGAGTCCTTTTAATATGTTCTATGGATATCGTTAAATTCTGGACACTTGTTTGATTACGATGGTTTAGATGAATCGATTTTGAAAATGGTTTTATGGATACGAAAATAATATGATCAAGTTTCGAAATAAGGTACATATCAAAATTTATGCTTTAAGTTTTAATTGTTAATCATTTAATCAAATTAAAGTGATCTTGAGTTTTAGGAAATTAAAATACAAAGACTTTCGTAATTATTCCGTTTCAGCCAGGATTAGATCCTGTCCAATTCTTTAACAGTGATACTAAAGCAATCTTTAATTATATGATATGATTAAATTATTTTAATTTTATTGATATTACAATTTGAAATTGAAATTGTAATAGTTGCAAACCCAAAATCATGTTTAGATGAAATCTAAATGTTAATAGTATGAAAAGTTCATATTGATTTCAGAGAGTCTGAATTTTAGAAGTTGATTAAATTAATGTGAATATGTTGATATAGTCTGGAATTTCAAAAGTGACAGCTACTATTATGCAATTGTTTGGAATTGTGAATTGGAATTTTCAATAAGTTTTGAACGTAAAAAATTAGAAACCTAGAAGTCTCGATAACTCGATTTGGAAATGCCAAATCTAGGATTATCGTATGCTTATGATTGTGTATAGAGTTTTGATGGGTTGCTTCTCAAGTTATGATAAGTTGAATAAGGTGGCACATATTCTTTTGGCATTGGTGGTTAACTATCGTTGGAGGGGTGAGGCTATTTCTGGTTGCTTTTGGTTTGCAGATCACTACAATAAAAATATGCTTTTCACAACGTTTTATTAATAAAATATCTTGAATTGTTTTAACCTTTTGCGACATTTTAAAAATGTCACGAATTATTCAGATTTTCTATAACATTTTAGTAAAACGTTGCAAAATTGACTAACTTTTTATGACATTTTTAATTCAAACGTCACAAAATAATTTGAGCGACGTTTTGTTAGCCTTTAGCAATAAATTAATTAAAACGATAGATTTTGGAATCGCTTTGAAATTTTTTCGTTCCTCACTATTACCTTTATCTCTTTCCCTGTTCCTTCAACACCTTCAAATCTCCCTCTCAAATTCACCCCTGGTCCTCTGCGCTCACGGTTCTAGAGGTACACTCTAATGCCCACTACTCTGTTTTCATCCTATTTGCTAAAGTTCGAACCTTTCTCTGGTTATTTGTTTCATGCTATTTCCTAGAAAATGTTTTTCTTATAGCACGGTAGGTGCTCGATGAAATGCTTTTTTCACCTTTTCCTTGGTTCTCTTCTTTCTTGCGTGCTTTTTTTCGTTTTTGTTCCCACCCCTGTACGTGAGATACTCGCCTGCTTCAGGTTTCCTGGTGTCGTTGGCCAGTCTCCTTCGCATGCGTCAGGTTTTCTTCAAATGCAGCAGCTACCACATGCATCCCCACTTGGAGCTGCGGCGTCTCTTCGTCTGTCCAGCCTCCCCCAAATTAAAACCTAGCCTTAAAGCGTTTTTTTTCTCCCCCGAAAACGTCCTCTAGTCCACTGCCAGTTTTTTTTAGTCTCATGTGCTGCCGTTTTACTCTTTTTATTACTAATGGATGATGTCTGCTAGCTGTCGTTTTTAATTCCCATCTACTACGTTTTTGTTATGTCTTTACTGATGGTATTTTTAGTTTTAGTTTCCCGAAGGTTTTTATCACTACGGTTGTTTCTTTTTTCGTGATTCAGGGGTTGAATTGCTTGCTAGTAGTTCTTTGTCATCATTTTCTCTATTATAACCGTGTAAAGAGAATCAGAGTGATTATCAGATGAATCTAAGAAGGATATGGATGTTTCCTACTGTCTGTATGAAGGATATGGAAGTTTCCTACTGTCTGTATGGGCCGTCGTTCTTGCAAAATCGCTAGAAGAAAGGTCTTTATATATATCGTATTCTCTCAGATTCTTTAAGATTTCAATTAGTTAACATTCATCGCCTTTGTCCAGTTGTTTTCGATGTTTAATTGTCCTGTCAATGTTTTTCTTTTAATGGCATCTGCGTGTTTGATAAAATGCACGATCCAAATGTACATTGGTGTATGCTTGTTTTCTATTTAAAGCTTTTGATGGCATATATCGGTTCAATATTTCCTTAAGAGCTCCATGTCAAGGTTTTCTTAAATGAAGCTTCTGTTAAGATTAAAAGGCGTTTTATATTTTTCCCAGATTCAAAGAATTTTTTTTTCATTTTCACATATTTTTGTTGGTTTAATGAATATTCGTATGTTAGATTCAAATTGTAATTGGATATGAGCTATTGGTTTCCTGAGATGGCTTTACTGATTAAACGCATTATGCCATTTACCTATCGAAGTTCATTTCTCATTGCATGTGCCTGGGATCAATAAGTTGGAGTTCTCAATTATGAATTTAGACTATATCATTGCATGTGCCTGGGATCAATAAGTTGGAGTTCTAAATCATGAATTTAGACTATCTGGAAGATGTTCTATTTTTTTTTTCTTTTTGTGATATTCTGAGCATGCTTTCCGGCCTTCTCCCATACAGACGAGCCAGGATGCAAAAAAGGCTAAGCTGCACTCAATGATTGGAAAGGAAGTTGTATCTGCGTAAGTTTATTGCTCTTAAATTCTGTTTTGGCTAATAATTGGCCGCATGTCAAACTCAAACATAGGTGATTTAATCAAGCTTCGCCTATGTTCCCCACCACCAATGCCAAGAAACGAGGCGGTTCTTTTGAAAACCCCGAACCCACTTCTCCTAAGGTAACCTGTATTGGTCAAGTGAGGGTCAAGACCAAGAAACAGAGCAATAAACTGAGAACAAGATCCAAAAGTAGAGGAGCAGCGAGTTTTAGAAGAATAGAGCAAAACAGCAGCAACAAGAACGTTGAAGCGAGTAGGAATCTAAATCACAACCAGAACCTTGCAAACCATCATTTTCTGAACCAGCAATAGCCTCAGGAATGCTTGCCACACAGAAACTAGAGATGGGTACATTTGCCGATGACAATATGTGAAGCTGTAAGAGGTTTTGGGGCTGAATTCAATTGCTTTCTTCCTTGTCGATCGTCGTGCATGGCAAGTGACAAAGAGAAGGAAGGAAAGGCAACCACACACTCAGAGAACGGCAACCCATGTGCATTGTGCAGCTGTGTTCGCTCGGTGGCTCGTGGCGGTGCAGGATGGAGATGGAAAGGGTAGACAAATAGAGTTGGGGAAGATGAGCAAAGGGAAGAAAGCAGTATGGACAGAGGGAGGAGGCAAGTGTTTGAGGAGATTGAGTTTAAAGATGAAAACCTTGACCGAGGAAATGGGAGTTTGGAAGAAGAGGAACCAAGAATTAGTATATGCGTTCCACCTAAGAATGCTCTGTTGCTTATGAGATGCAGATCTGACCCTGTGAAAATGGCTGCTCTTGCTAACAAGTTTTGGGAAGCTCCTATTCCTCCCGTGGAAGATGATGAAGAGATTGAAGATGGTGGGAATGAGAACGAACTTGAGAAAAGCAAAGATGAAAATGGAACACAAACAAGAAGTCATGGAATGCGAAATGTCGTGTTCTTGTGAAAAAACTGAAGAAAATAGACTAATTTGTGTATTAATTAGTGTTAATTAATGTATTATGGTATGTTTGCGAATTGTAATTAAATAATACATTGTTTACATGTATACAATTCTTGTGGTACATAAATAATTATTAAACATAATGATATATTAAAAAAATTGAAGAATTATTAAATAAATAAAATTCATAAATAATATTAAATAATTATTACAGAAATAATATTAAAAAATTATATTTTAAAAAATAATTATTAAAATTAAAAAATTATTAAATTAAATTAATTTTCAAAAAATAGAAAAAATAAAAAATAATACAAATAGTAATACAAATCTTGCGGAAGTTGGCGTGGAAGTTGGCATGGAAGTTGTCGAAGGCAAGTGACTTTGTTTGGAAGTGGTGCTGGTCGATATAAATGACTGATGGCTGGAGCAAATGAGGCGTTTCCAGTGGCGATAGCTTCATGTGGGGGACGAGGCTGGCTGCGAGTTGGCGACACTGGTAGCTAGAGAAGAGCGGCAACTTCTTTGAGATGTGTCTCGGGTTTTCTTACGAAGAAAGTATTGGATTGAACGTAAATAAGAGATTTGGGATTTGTTAATATCTTCCAGGATTTGTTAGCATTAATTAGAATGATAGCATCTGTCAAATATGGTAGGTACTGACATCTAGGATTAGACTTCTACCTCTTCATAGGCACGACTGAAGCTTGTATATTTGTATATATACTCATCAATAATCAAGAGGCACGCAAGCCTAACAACTACTCCCTCCGATTTATAATAAGTGTCGTTTTAGAGAGATTTTAATTATTTAAAATAAGTGTCGCTTGTGATTTTTTATGCATATTTATAATTTTACTTCCAAAATTATCTTTTAATTTCTCTCACATCTTAATTACACAGATTATACAGATTATATTTTCAAGGCACTTTAACATGTAATTAATAAGAGTATATCAAATATTTCATTAACTTTCTTAATAAGTGTGCATTTCTCTAAAACGACACTTATTATGAATCAGAGGGAGTATATTTTATCATGATATTAGAGATAGGTTGAGCATCTATTTGTTGAAAGGCAATTTTTTTATCTATTAAGCATAGACATGGCAAATGAGAACATGTCCTCTCATACTTCTATTTCTTATGGCAGAAATATGAGTACATGTGATTCAACATGACCATATCTTCTTCAAACTTCTGATAACCCAAGAGTATCATTAGTTTCTTGTCCACTCACCGGAGATAACTATCACATGTGGCGGAGGGCTTTGACAAACGCTCTTCGTGCCAAAAATAAATTCTGCTTTGTTGATGGGACTCTCCCAAAACCAGATGCTTCTGATTCAGACTGACAAGCATGGATAACGTGTAACTCCATGGTGCTTTCATGGATTTTCAATTCATTAGTCATTGATCTCCTTTCTAGTGTGGCTTATGCAGAAACAACAAAAGAGATGTGGTCGGATCTTGAGGAAAGATTCTCTCAAGGAAATGTACCACGTATCCACCAATTGAAAAGAGATCTTACCATGACTACACAAGAGAACCTCTCTGTTGCAGCATACTTCACCAGATTAAAAGGCATCTGGAATGGGCTTGGTTCATATTCTACTATACCAAATTGTACTTGTGGAGTTGTTAAGGAGTTTGTTCATGAACGTGAACAAGAAAAAGTTCACCAATTTTTACTTGATCTTAGTGATGCATTCAGTACTGTTTGTTCTCAAATTTTAAACACTGACCCTCTTTCCACTCTTAATAAAGCATATGCTCTTGTGGCCAGGGATGAAAAGCAACAAACATTGGTTACCTCACGTACCCTTCCTGTTGAAGCAGCAGCTCTTCATGTTCATACCAACCATAGCAGCAGTCAAGTGTCAAAATCAAATAGTCGGTATTACTGTGATCATTTTCATCAGACAGGACACATTAAAGATCGTTGTTATGAGTTGGTTGGTTGGTATTACTGTGATCATTGTCATCAGACAAGACACACTAAAGATCGCTGTTATGAATTGATTGGGTACCCTCCTAACTGACAGCAACGGGGGAAATCAGATCGAGATTTTTCGAACTCAAAAGGTCGTACAAATCAATCCAAAAATCGTCGTAATAACACCTACGCAAACACCACCACAACCACAACGTCTATCCCCTCAGATTCTTCTCCAATTCAAGGTTTGACAAAAGAACAATATGACCAGCTTATGTCTTTTTTAAATGTTGATAAACAAGGCAGTGTTGCCAACCTCGCTGGTAAGATTACTCAAACTCAAAACACACAACATGAATGGATAGTGGATAGTGGTGCATCTAATCATATGATTGCTATGAAAACTAATCTTTGTGATATTCAATCATCCCATGATTCTTTGCCTGTACAACTACCTGATGGTACTAGTCGTTCTATTTCTTGTCTTGGTCGTGTTCAACTTTCATCTGACATTATTCTTGAAAATATGCTTTATATACTAGAATTTAAATGCAATTTACTTTCTGTCAGCAAGTTTGCAAAACAATTAAATTGTGCTGTAATTTTCTTTCCAACCTTTAGTGTTTTACAGAACCTTGCCACGAGGAGGCTGATTGGAACGGGTGAGCTTCGAGATGGAATTTATTACTTCGAGCACATTTATCTATCTTTTGCGCTATCTGCTAATATCGGTGCTACACCCTTAAACGTATGGCATCAACGTTTTGGTCATATGCCTTTTGATAAGCTTTCTCTTATTCCTTGCATTTCTGTTTCTACTTGTAAGCTCATTAATAAATGCTGTGATGCTTGTCACCGAGCAAAACCAAGCAGACTTCCTTTTCCTATAAGCTTGAATAGAACTAAAGCATGTTTTGATTTGGTTCATTGCGACATTTGGGGTCCATACAATACACCTTCTTATACTGGTGCACATTACTTCCTTACTATTGTTGATGATCACTCTAGAGCTACTTGGGTCTATCTTATGAACCGAAAACTTGACACATATTTATCTTTAACAACTTTCTACAATATGGTTGAGACTCAATTTGGAATGAGGATTAAAGAAATTCGTACTGATAATGGCCTTGAATTCACTTCAAAACAAATGCAAGAATTTTTTTGTCATCGTGGTATTGTGCATCAATTAACGTGTGTTTACACTCCTCAACAAAATGGCGTTGATGACCGAAAACATCGCCATTTATTGGAAGTTGCGCATGCTCTTCGTTTTCATTCTGGTTTACCTATCTCTTTTTAGGGTGAGTGTGTTCTTACAGCTACATATCTCATCAATTATATGCCCACACCTATTCTATCCGGTAAGACCCCTTATGAAGTTTTGTTTCCAAACCACCTACTTTCACACACCTACATGTTTTTGGGTGTCTTTGCTATGCTCATGAAGTTTCCAAACCTCTTGATAAATTTTAAACTCGTGCTACTCGCTGTGTATTTATTGGATATCCTTATGGTACAAAGGGATATCGTGTTTATGATCTTATAACTAAAAAGATTTTTGTCTCGTGCGATGTAGTTTTTATAAAGAACAATTGCCCTTTCTAACAGACGTTCAAACACCCAATTAGGATCCTTCTTTACCTGTTATTTCACTTCCTATTTCTGATAGTCCTGAACCCACAACTCAATCTCTCGATACTAATACTGATACTGTCCAAGCCTAACCTATCAACAGTATTGCACCACCTGCTCGGCCCCAGCGCACTCGACGTGAACCTGCTTATCTTCGAGACTATGTTCATCATACTCAAGTAATAAATCCATCTCACTCTCTGAACCAATCACCTTCCTCAGGTACTTTACATCCTTTATCTAATTTTATTTCCTACGATTGCTTTTCTCCTTCACACTTTGCATTTTTGGCGGCCATCTCTGACACAGATGAGCCAAAAAGTTTTTCTCAGGTTGTTCAAGACCTAAAATGGAGTACAACCATGGAACAAGAAATTGCAGCTCTTGAACGAAATCATGTTTGGACGTTGATAGAATTACCGGCAAGAAAGAAACCAATTAGCTCCAAGTGGATATTCAAAATGAAGTACAAATCCGATGGTACAATTGAACGCTATAAAGCTCGACTTGTCGCTAGAGGGTACACTCAAGTTGAAGGTCTTGATTATCATGACACCTTTGCCCCTGTTGCAAAATTAGTCACTGTTAGATGCTTACTTGCTGTTGCTGCGATCAACAACTGGGAACTCCATCAACTAGATGTTCGTAATGCCTTTCTCCATGGTGACCTTCATGAGGAAGTTTATATGTCTTTGCCCCCAGGTTTTGGTATGAAAGGAGACAATCGTGTTTGTCGACTTCGAAAGTCTCTTTACGAATTGAAACAAGCTCCACGAAATTGGTTTGCCAAATTCTCAACTGCTCTTCTTCATTTTGGTTTCATACAATCTAAGGCTGACAATTCATTATTTACTCTAACCAAAGACAACAGTTTCCTAGCTGTTCTTGTTTATGTTGATGATCTCATTCTTGCTAGTACTAATTCCTGTCTGTGTCAGAAATTCAAACAGTATTTGAACACCTGTTTCCATATTAAAGATCTTGGTCCTTTGAAGTATTTTCTAGGTATTGAAGTGGCTTAGTCTCCATCAGGCATATTTCTTACTCAACGGAAATATGCTCTTGACATTCTCGAGGAATCTGGTATGCTCGGTGCCAAACCTTGCTCGTTTCCCATGGAGCAGCACCATCATTTGACATCGGAATTAGGCTCTCCTCTGAGTGATCCTTCCCAATATCGTCTCCTCGTTGGTCGCCTCATCTACCTCACCATTACTCGACCTGAAATCAGCTACTCAGTTCACATTCTTAGCCAATTCATGCAAGACCCTCGAGATGATCATCTTCATGCAGCCATGCCCGTTCTCCGCTACTTGAAGTCAGCTCCTGGACAGGGACTTCTCCTTTCCTCTAATAGTAATGTTCACCTTACTGCCTACTGTGATGCTGATTGGGTTGGTTGCCCCATGACCAGGCGTTCTACCACTGGATATTTCACTATGCTTGGCTCCTCTCCACTTTCTTGGAAAACTAAGAAGCAATCCATTGTATCCTGCTCCTCTGCAGAGGCTGAATATCTTTCTATGGCCGCTGTGACGACTGAATTACTTTGGCTACAAGTAATTCTTTCTGATTTGGGAGTTCTTCATGATGGCCCAATGATGTTATTCTGTGACAATCAAGCGGTGCTTCATATTGCTGCTAATCCAGTCTACCACGAACGTACCAAATACATTGAAATTGATTGTCACTTTGTCTGCGAACGATTACAATCCAATGATATTGAGACTCATTATGTTCCTTCTCACACTCAACCAGCAGATATCTTCACCAAAGCTTTGGGCCGAGACCAATTTCACCATCTTCTAAGCAAGTTGGGCATTATCAATCCTCATGCTCCAACTTGAGGGGGAGTATTAGATTGAATGTAAATCATGGACTTGGGATTTGTTAATATCTTCTAGGATTTGTTAGCATTAATTAGAATCATAACATCTGTCAAATATAGGGGTGGGCATTATTCGGGCCGACCCGATTACCCGGCCCGACCCGATTACCCGGCCCGACCCGACCTGAATTAATTCGGGTAATAAAATGCTAAATTTTGGATAATTCGGGTCGGCCTAGGTATTACCAGAATTATTTTTGGGTTCGGGCCGGGTAAGATGAAAAAAATTCGGGCCGGCCCGATTACCCGAATTAGGTTTTAAAGAATTATGAAAATACATTTCGTTATTTTTCTTGTAGAATTAACATATTAATTATGCTAGTTAATTGAAATATTTGGTTATATTATTAGTGAATTCAACTATTTGTTGAGATATGAGAATGTAATTCAAGTATTTAGTTATTTTGTGTAATTTTTGAAAGAGAACCAAACAAAATTTCGGATAATTTGGGCTTTACTGAACAAAATCTTGGGTAATTTGGGCCGGGTAAGTTCAGGTAATAAAATTTCGGGTTCGGGCCGGGTAAGATGGAAAAAATTTCGGGTAATTCGGGCCGGGCTCGAACAGTGAAATTTGGGCCCGAATTACCCGAATGCTCACCCCTAGTCAAATATGGTAGGTACTGACACCTAGGATTAGACTTCTTCCTCTTTGTAGGCATGACTGAAGCTTGTATATTTGTATATATACTCATCAATAATCAAGAGGCACGCAAGCCTAACAGCTATATTTTATCAGAAAGGTAGTCTTTGGTTACATGGATAACCTATTCTAGGGCTAGGGTTGTTTGACAACTAGAATATAGTTATTCTGGGGCTGGAATAAGTGGTGTTTGGAAATAGGCTAAGGAATGGGCATGTTTAGCAACATAAATAACTTTAAAGATGTTTCGACGACACCAGAGTGGGATTTGTCTTATTTGGTTACAAGTTTAATGTAACCTAAACAAAAACAAGGCTTGTTTGGTTTTATGATTATTGTAATATTAATAAATCTTATTCCAGACGCAAATTTTAAAATTGTTTTAAAATATGAAAATCAATTCCAACATTAAATTAATTATTTTCTTAATATAATTAAGATTAATAATTAGATCGATTCTTAATTAATTTTAGAAAAATGATTTCTAAAATTAAAATTAATTAATTTCAATTAGATTGAAGTTAATTAATTAGACTCCTAAAAATTAAGAAAATTATTTTCTTAGGTAATTTAGAAAGATATTTCTTAATTATATTTATTTATTTCAATATGATTGAGATAAATTAAATTTATGATTTTATTTGTTTATAGAAGTATTATCTAATTTATTTAGAAATTTTTTCTTTATTTACAAATAATAAGTTTTTTGATTTATTAGAAAAAGTTTTTTTGGGGTTAAAATTTCAAAAGTGTTTTCATTTATTAATGAAGAAAAAGTGCTTTCTTAATATTTTTTAAAATAGTTTTCTAATTTATTAAAGAAAGATTTTCTAATTAATTAAGAAATTAATCTTTAAATAAATAATACAACTGACTTTCTTAATTAAATTAAAACTGTTTTATTTAATTTTGAAAGTAGTTTCCTTTTAACATTAGAAAATAGTTTTCTAATTAAGGAAAAGAAATTTCTAATTAGATTAGAAATAGTTTTCTAATTAGATTAGAATGCGTTACTTACGTAATTTTGAAAAAGGAGTTTTCCTAAGTTATAATAAATAAGAAGCACAACTTATTAAAAAGGGTTTTCAATTAAATTTTATTAAAGGAGTCAACATAATTAGAAATAGTTTGCAACTGGATTTGAAATTTTTTTCAAATCAAATTAAATTTATATTCAGAATAAGAATTTAATATATTTAGGAATCAATTAGTTTAATCAACTTTAATTTTGCCAAGGAGTTAGAAATATTATTTTAGAATATAAAGATCAATAACTAGAATCAAACAAAGCTTGATATTTTGTACAGATAATTTGATTATGAGTGCATACGTTACATACTTTATATATTGGATGCATGTTAAATTGCATGTTTTATATGTGTAATATTTTACATGCAATTTTGTGTTTGATGAGATGAATGAAATTAAATAACTCGTTAAAATATTAAATACATGTTTTAAATATGATTATTGCCTTCCATTGTTATAAGAATAAACTAGAGTTTTGTTTATTGTTAGGCTTATTGAGCAAACTCAAGGTTGTTTTAACCTAGATATGTTTATTCTTATGATAGTGACTTCTACTTAACTAATTTATATGATTTGAATGAGCAAACCCATGAGCACATGAATATAGAGGCAATGCTAGGCATAACGTATAAGTTGTCACCTAACGAATCTAAGAGTCACATAAAATGTGATTGATAAAGTTGTTATCTATCTAATTTAAGTTTAATTGGTTTGTTGAGAAAACTCAAGATCAACTAAATTTGGATGGGATCTTATCTCACTACAAAGATTAGTGTAATCTTTTCGAATAATATTGAGGGTTATTATTTCAAATAAAATAGTGGGAGTAACGAAATACATGATTAAAGTCCTAATCTTATTTGATAGTCATGACATATAATTAATTACTTGCTTGTCTTAAATTTATATTTTGTTCTAAATGGAATTTACCTTGTTTAATATAGTTGATACTAAGTTAGTGAACCAAATTCCTTGTATATAGGTTATGTTTGAGAAGAGTTCTCAAAGTTAGAAAAGAAAAATTGTACGTCCATTATGTAATTTTGCTATAATCCTTTTTGAGGATTCGGTTAAATTTTTTTAAAGATGTGTCAAAATCAAATGAATAACAAAATGTATTGACATTTTAAGTTGACTAATGTCTTATAAACTTTGATGACAACATGTAATATATAAATCAATACTATGATAGCAAGATGTAAGTGTTTGCATTGAGTAGAGCTCAAAGGTATGACAACTTGTTGGAATTGTTCCACTTAATTTAGCCTACTAAAAGCATAAATATGGACATCAATTAAAGGCATGTGTTATAGTATGATAATAGTTGCCGCAAGAAGGAAAATGATTTTATGAATTTTCTTGCTTATATGAGATATGATAGAGATCATGTGTATTTCTAGTTAATGCTTATGAGTATTTAAAATTGAATTTCGATTTAACATTATTATAATGTTCAAAGCATAATAAGAAATAGATTGTTAAGTAAAAGTAGATGATCCAATTTTATACTAATAGTTTGTATATGTTGGATCAAATGAGATTTATGCTTAACATAAAAGGCAAGAATACAAAGTTGAATAATCAAGACTATCCTTTTAGACAGGAATATGTGTATCTTTTTTTTTTATGAATCATATGAAACTTGTTAAACTTGTCAAGTTGAAGAATAACTAAATCAACATTTGGTAAAAGGATGGTGATGTTATTGAATTTTTAAATTTATACATGTGATGTATTGGATGGAATAACAATTTGTAAAAGGATAATACTTATATTTCATTAGATTACTTATGACTTCATGTGATATAGTCGTAAGTAATTTTAAAAGTTTGAAATTGTTTAAATCTAAATAGAAATTAAGCATTGAGAATGCTGAAGTGTTGGACCCCGAACTTTTGGTGGAAGTTAGAAGTATTAAAATGAATTTAAATGAGTATTTTTGTATATGAATTGTGTTATAGATGAATTTGTGTCTTAAGGAAATTGATGAGAAAAGAAATTGATTAGTTTTGACAGTTTTGATTTTTGAGTAGATTTGTATGAGTTATGAGAGTAAAGTGAATGAATTGATTGAAATGGAAGTGGAAAAATTA
>JAOSBM010000204.1:22432370-22442729 GCA_027568955.1 Erythroxylum tenue | reverse complement strand
TTTACCATTTCATATATATAATCCATCTTGTACCTTAAACCATCTTTTCTATTTCAAATTCATGAATTCTTATTTCTCTATACATGAATAATCATGAACAGTTCCTCAATTAATCAAAAAGGTTCGGGGCCCAACAATTGGTGCGGATTAGTATGATTCAAAGGCCCAAAAATTAGCCTTTATCATGTGGTTAACCATTCAAAATAGATTAAACACAAAGGATAGGATTAAAATCACCACAGTAATCAAACCCCAATGCACATTATGCAAGAATGAAAGGGAGTCAAAAAGGATCACCTGTTCTTTTACTGCCACTCCAGCAAAACTCTATAGGGGGAGCTCAAGACTGAAGTAGCCTAGTAAATAGTGTCATCAATGCTTCCATTTCAGGTGATGATCTCACATTAGTCGAGCTAGCATTATGCACTGGTATATATGAGATCTGGAATGAAAAGAATGATCAGAGAATAATCAAGTTTAAAGAAACAGAAAAGTTTGCTTTCGTCTCCAACACTCTGGCCGAGGGTACTTTTCAATTAATGTCACCGGAAGGTATCAAGAAATGTTGCTAATCATTGGAGACTCAGGTGAGCAACACATAACAAGGCATCGTATTCATACTTATTAAGAGGTTAATTAATACCTAATATTGAAGAGTATTTTGATTCAACACTAGCTCCATATTTTGTATTGTGATGTGGCCATATTGTTCTGTTTGAACCAAGAAGTTGACTAATATGTTTGTATATTTTCTAAACTTACAAGGCTTTGCTTCTCATTTTTATAATACAACTTTGAAAAAGATTTGAAAGCTAAGTTTAGTAGTATATATTTCTATATTTTATGTGCAAAAAAGATTGATGGGTCACTACTCAAAGTTTCTTTAAGCCTAACTTTTGTTTCAATGATTTATTTATACCTATTATGTGATCACTAAAATCCACAATAAGTTTTTAATAATAAAAATTGACATCAAAAAGAGCTACCATCGATATTATTTACGATTACGAGGAAAATCATTGTGTTTCATGGATTTGTGTTTAAGGTACTTAAGCATCATATATACTTGTGCAAAGAACCAACCTCCGTATGTACCCAAATAATCATGACTGCCATCATTGACCAAAAGCTACTTAAAAAGCATTTATCAATTTTTCTTCGACGTAATGGATTCTCCTTCTGTTACCTTTTGAAGTCACCGACAGCTTTCTAATTAAAGTTGTCAATATCACCGGATTTAATATTACAGTAGGTTCTGATATGATATTATACTGGTATTAGTCAATATCAAAAATTAGTTCGGATAATTTTTTTAAATTTATAAAATAGTCTGAAATTTTTAAAATTTGTAAAATAATTCATTGGTATATTGTACACTTCCACGTTTTATTCCACATTCACATAATCACAGTTCACTCGAGACTAATTCCTTCCACACTTTTATAGTTTTATTCCATATCTACATTTTGTATTTATATTTCTATTCACAACTTCAATAAACCAATTTATAATTTTCACTTTCATACTTTCACAATTCCGTTTCACTCCACCACAGTCCATATCCATAGTCAGCAGAGCACAACAACACAACTACAAATTAACATATGTGATTCCCAATTCACAAAAACACCAACATTTCCATTCACAATTAATTCACAAATATATCAACAATTCTATTCACAACAATTTACAAAAAAAAAACATTAAGCCATAATACACACTCAATTATTTCATAAATTCAACAACAATTTTAAGTGTCAGGGACGTCGGGTAGATCTAGCGTGGAAGAGGAGAGGAGATCCGAGAGTGGCTAAGGCTGTTGAGGCGTTGGTGGTAGTCTCTGATGGCATCGGTGGTCGTTTGCGATAGTGGGTGTCTATGGTGGTGGGCGTCAGTGTGTGAGAGAGAAATAAAATATTGGGAGAAGCGTTATGGGGCGTTGGTGGTGATGGTGGTGGCAGGTCGTGGGTGGTCTGGATGTGTGTCGGTGCTCGGTGGTGGTGGCCAGTGGGTGGTGGTGAGCATCGATAGTTGGTGGGTTGAGAGAGATGGTGAGAGTTGAGAGAAAAAAATCGGGTGTGGGAGTGGGATAGGAGTAGGAGGACAACAGCAGCGCGACGGATGTCGGTGTGGCGGTCATTGGGTCGGCAACGACGATGGCATTGAAGAGCGAAAGAAGAGAGTTGTGGCTTGAGTGAGAGTGTGAGTGAGGAGATAAGATGAGATGAGATGAGAGATAGGCTAGAGAAGAGAAGAAGAATGCATGCATTTTAGGGATGTAAGGTTAAAATTTTTATTTTTTACAAATATACCCCTAGAGTTTTAAAAATTCCCGATGCTGATTGGTACAGTACGAAATAGGACGATACATATCGATATTTAAATTTGGTATACACGACCTTTTATCTTGTACCGTTTCCTGACTGGTACGTTACAAGACGCAAAACCCTGTTCCCAATGTTTCATATTTTATTGATTTTCTAGGTAAAAGCCATATATCTTTGTTTGTTCGAATATCAACGCACACAAAAGGCGTTCATTGATCTATGGATGCCATTAGGGGTGAGCATTATTTGGGCTGACCTGATTACCTGGCCCGAATTAATTCGGGTAATAAAATGCTAAATTTCGGGTAATTCGAGCCGACCCGAGTATTAACCGAATTATTTTCGGGCCGGGCCCGGTAACTCCAAAAAAATTCGAGCCGGCCCAATTATCCGAATTAAGTTTAAAAGAATTATGAAAATACATTTAGTTATTTTTCTTATAGAATTAACAGATTAATTATGCTAGTTAATTGAAATATTTGGTTATATTATTAGTGAATTCAACTATTTATTGAGATATGAGAATGTAATTCAAGTATTTAGTTATTTTGTGTAATTTTTGAAAGAGAACCAAATGAAATTTTGGGTAATGAAATTTCGGGTTCGGGCCGGTAAGGTGGAAAAAATTTCGGATAATTCAGGCCGGACCCGAATAGTAAAAATTGAGCTTAAATTACCCGAATGCTCACCCTAAGATGCCATGATAGTTCCTTAAGAGTCGTAAAGTTGATAAAAGTTGATGTCAAAGTAATCAGGCTGTATCTGTACATGCAATGAAGCACTTAGAAGAATATATTAATCTTTAGTCTGAATTTATTTATTGTATGATATCAGACTACACATGGTATTACTAATTATTTTTTCTGGCAAATGGAATTTTACTTTTATAGTTTTTTTTATCCATGTGGCTTTTGTCTATATTTTTTTCTACTGTATTTATGGGACCAAGACGGTGATATAACATAGCGTACAACCCCAGTTTTGGTCTTATATATTATCTTTGGGAAATTAAATATACCACCTTCTCATTGTTTCATTAAAGAGCCCGATACAGAAACTCGATTACTGGAATTATTAATCAAAACTCTAGCCAGAGAAAGGCTCAGTTTGGTTGTTGGTTATTAGTTATTTTTTAGCTGATTAATTAAAATTAATTTATTGAATTTATCAAAAAATTATTTAATTTATTTAGTTATTAGATAGTTAGATTGATTGATTCAACCCAAGCAGCTAATTTATGAAAAGTTTCAGACGTGTCCAGGCCAAACAGCTAATTGACTATTCTGCCTCAATTCTTATCTACTCTTCGTATTGTTCAGGTTGTTCATTACGCTGCTATGCAAGATTCATACATTATTCTCAAATCCCAAGAGGAGACAGCGAGGACCACGATCAAGCTGAACATCTTAACGCAATTCATCCTCTTAGTGTAGCGAGAATAGACTATAATTATTGGAACTTCGATATTTTGTTCTACAGATATAAGTCAAAATCCCACTTAATTTATATATTATTGGAACTTCAATATTTTGTTCTACAGATATAAGTCGAAATCCCATTTAATTTATATATAATTATTGGACCTCTGACATTTTGTTTTACAGATATAAGTCGAAATCCCATTTAATTTAAGGAGTAATTAAAACTGTGACAAATTTTAGTTGTTTTATTTGAAAACACGTGCTATTTAATGGAAATTATAAAAACGAACAGTTTAACTTTAATTATGAAATTCGGTCCACAATCACCAAGTGTTGTCGTGTTGAGCCTAATTCATTTATAAAAAAATGAGTAGGAATTGTAATTATTTGGTCAAATAATCAAATGTGGGACTTTGGGTAGAGAAAAGAGACCGAAAGGAGAGACATTAATGAGATAAAAATGACAGTAAATAATTACATTGACACTTACGTTATTCCCTAACCAACCACAAAATAAAAAATTGTTATCAAGCAAGAAAATTAAAAATGAAGAGATCGATATGAATAATTATAGACAGTCATTGTTTCTTACGCTCCAAATACAAAACGCTGCAGAGAAGAAGCAACCTTTTCAGGTTTTTTAAGTTAAACCAAGCGTGTACTCAGTTAAATTGCCTTGAAAGACGACCGGACAACATTCATGAAGTAGACCATGAAATAAATGCATGCAACTCCTAGAAGTCTGAGGATTATTCATATTTTCATTAAATTGCTTACAGTTTTATGCGGATTCCATTGTCAAAGTATTTATGAAGGTTGGGAAGATGTATAGTACAATATAGTCAACAGTCTTAAAACCTTTTGTTCGGTGTTACATCACCAGAAGGAAAGCCAAATTATCTGAAAATCTCGTCTCAAGTAGCTAACTAGTAATTAGACAATATGCTGATCAACAAATTAAACTATGTAGTTAGGAATCTCTTGTGATTTTTCAATAAGATTGAACATCTCATGAACAAGCATAAAATACAAAGGATCAAATGGTAAGGTAAGCAAACTGCACTCTAAATAAGAGAATCAAAGTTAGAATCGTAGAATAGTATGTTAAAAGCAAAAGAAGATATAAAAAGAAAGTGCATCATATATGTAGTATCATTTCTTTAGCAGATGTTGAACTATGCTTTCTCAGGTAAAGAGCCAATAAAAAAGAAAAATAGAAGTGTAAGGTAACAAGGTCTATTATGACTGTGTAGTCTGTCTAGCTATGGAGAGCTTCCCTCTTCCTTCACCGAACATTTCAAGATCATATCTTAGATACAAGAAGATATAACTAGCCATATAAAGTTTATACTACCATAAAATACTGTTCTGTCCCAACTTAACTCTAGCACTAATCTATAGCTGAAGGTGATCGTAATAGATCATAAGGAGCCCACAAAAAATCCGAAGGACATGGCCGGTTCGCGTCAAGCCGAACCCATGGTTTCCCTTTACCACTCCAGTGCAAAAGACTTACAGGACCCGGATGCAAATTTCTGCACAGCCCTCTAAAATTGTCACCTCCAAGCCCATGTTGGTTCCACCGGTGATCCACTGGTGCTATGTTTCCGGCGAACACCAACAAGAACGGTGGCAACGACCCGAGTTCGTAGATTCTTATTCTCTTCTGCAACTGCATCCATTCCACAATCTTTGTCGTGTAATCATTAATTCTCCATCTTTCCAAGTCAATGACCATCACCCCTGTGTTGAAGTAACAGGCATTGCGTCCTGCAAATGTTAGTGACAAAGATGGATTCGACCAAAATGTTGGTGTGAAGTAGAACTTAAAGTTCGCATTACAGTATTCTGGAGCAGCCAACACTGCGTTGTCGACGATTGGTGTGGCTTCTAACTCAGCAATGTCGTCGACTACGACTAAATCAGAGTCCAAGTAAATGACTCTATGCAAAGACTGAGGAAGAATATTGGCCAGGTAGTTGCGTGCGTAGTTAAGAGGGTTGTCGAGGGCCGATCGAATTGACGTGGAAATGAGTCCAGAGACGGGTGTGGTGTCGAATGTGTAGACCTGTGACCGTAGATAAGGAAATGAAGAGGTGACTGTGGCGTGGAGAGTGGCAGAGGACGACGGCGCGGAGATGAAGTGGAAGCGAATGTTCTCTGGGCAAGAGGAGTGTTGAAGGATGGAGAAAATCGCGGCCATGGAGCCGCGGAGATAGCGATCGTCGAGAGTCATGGCTACATGAACAGCTTGTTGCGAGTACATGTCGTGAGATGGGAGATGTACGCAAGTTGGGGAGTTGTAGAACTTTGGTGCTTCTTTGAAGCTCTGACCATCGGTTGCGGTGGCTGTTTCGATGGTGATAACCGTGTTGGCCACCGTCAAGAGGAAGAGCAGTAGTAGTGGTGGTGGTGGTAGCTTCGACATGGCGTGGCTACAGGGAGCTGAAACAGTAGGTTGTGCACTTGTGGAAGTCTTATATGATTGAAGGCTTTTGAGAAGGAAATAGCACAAGTCTTGTCTTGGTTTTGTACCAAATTATATTTAGTGTTAAAAATGTGGTGATGGTAAGCAAGCCTAAGGATTTTGAACCAACTCACTGGTTCAGCGCACACCCCATGTTAATATTCTATTCAAATTTTGGTTTCCTTTCTCTGTATATGGTGAGCCCTATGTCAGGCTTTTTCATTCATTCTTCCATTCACTATAGGATTTCAATACCTTAAAATATCAGCACGAGTCAAAGGGTCATTCATAGATAAAGTTTGTCTTTATTCAAATGCAATTAAGAGGTTTTCCTGAAATGATACTTTGCAAAACTTTTAACCTTTAGTTCCCTAGTCTTTAATTTGGATTATAAGTGCTTGTATACTTTATATATTAGTTGCTGTTTTAGGTTAAGATAATATGTGTTTAAAAGCTAAGTCCCCCAGCAATTCAGGTTCATGTGAAATTCCTTGCAATTTTAGATATGATCCTGATTTAACCATAGACTACTATATTGAAAAGGTCATAAGAGATGTATACTTTTTATAAATGGAGAAGTACTGTAAACATTTAGGAAGCTCAAGTAGTGATAATTGGTCATTGATGACGGCATCTAGCTTCAGTTTTGGTTCAAAGCGGAAAAGCAAAGCCCTTACCACGGAAACAAGCAAAGAGCCAAATTTTGGGACACGAAGCACTCTTTTTCTCTAATGACTACTTTTTGATAACAACTGCTAACCTATACAAGTAGACAGTCACCAGAAGCAGATGACATGGACTTGACTAATGCATATTATCGAGTCTTAACCAATAAAAATATCAGAAGAAATAAAATAGGAACCCTAAATATGTGGAAATTAACTAAATTAGTCAGTTTTGGCGGTTAGATGTTAAAAAGGTTTGAAGGGTGATAATTGTAGTATAGGGTGAAATGTAGAGAAAAATGAAGAACTAGTCCTATTTTATACCCCAACTTGATATTTTTTGATGTTTTTCAGTAAAATGGTATTGGGATTATTATTTTCCTAATTTTATTTTATTTTTAGTTTTTCCTCTCCTTCCTAATTTTTGGTTAAATTCTGATCTACCAAAGAACATGAAACTAATTACCTTTTTTAATTTATTTAATGTATAGCTATTATAAGTTTAAACCATAAAGGGAAAACAGCACTCAAAAGGGTTAATCAGAGAGCAGCTTTTCTTCTTTATCAGTTAGTTTTGTGTTTCTGTATTCAATATCCCGAATATATTACCTTAAAAACTAAAAAAAAATCAATAAAAATCTTAGTTTTCTGTCAAAATCAGTATGTAAAAAAACAAACATATCACATCCATGATCCTTAAGTCACGTAGATCAGTCAGTAATCACAAAAGCCCCGAGTGTGTGGAGCCACAACTGGTGACGATCATTTAATTACACAAACAAAAATTAAACACACTGCAACATCCATCATCACCTGATTATACGGACTACTTCTACCGACTGCCACATACTCAAGGAACTTAGTTAGCGTAAAGGAGGAGGCACGAGCAGCGAAAATGTGCCTGACAGGTAGCTTCAGAGTTTTGTTTTAATAAAAGCATGGACATGGATCCCATATGCAAGACGATGGTGTCTGTTCTTGAGGTTGAAGACCCTATGGAAGACAAGGAAGAAACCACTAACGTGCTTTTGTGTGTGATGGAGACACAATTATTGAAATTGTCTTTTGATTTTTAGGACACACTAAGTTTATTGTGTTTTAAGTGGTTTGATAGTAAATTGGAGATAACTTGTCCGTTTTCGATTGGTTCGAAGAAATAAGTTTGTTAAAACTTGTGCAAGCTGATCTAAAAATAGTACTATTTGTAAAAGAAATGATAATTTGTCCTTGCCTAAGCAACCAGCAAGCATGTGAGCTTGTCCCTTCTTATTTACTGAAGCAGAAGAATTGAGAAATGAGAATGCATTTATTGAATGGTATGGTTGTTCCCTTCTCATTTGAACATGTGTTTTGTTATATCAGTGGTCTTAATATACACAGACCACTTTGAATCATACAACCTATATCTTAAAATTAGATAGTACATAGCTTGAGCCTCTCCCCTAAAAATATATGTCTTCCTTTTTCTGCATCCATGTCACATAAGATTTTCCATATACTTGAGATATAAACCTTTTGAACGCGTATGAAATTTAATTGGGGTTCGTAATCACAACTCACCTCATAAGAGGTAAAATTAGACTCTTCACAAAATAACTAAACTATCAAACTTAGTTAGCGTGTTAGGTGCCTAACATGCCTATTAAAACAAATAATAGTTGGCCAATTTGGCCAACCATACCTTCAAAGAGAAAGCCTCCATATGGGTAGAACAAAAAAATAAAAATGGTGAGAGAAAAAGAAGATAGAGACAAAAAAAAATATGTTTTAGTCTTTTTTTCCATGTAATTCTCAAATTTTTTAGTAGTAAAATTCTTCTATCTTTGTCCGTAGTTTTTATCCTGATTTATGAGTTTTTCATGTAAAATCTGTGTCTATTTACTTTCAATATTTTTATTTTTATTTTAGCTGCGACCCTACTCTGTCCAAGTTCTAATTATTCTTAACAACTAAGCAACTCCCTCCATATCTTTTTCTAAATAATTTGCGACTCAATTACTGAAATGTGTTTCTAACGCTATTTTACAAGTATCCCAAGCAAATTATGGCAGGAAGGGCATCTGTCCAGAATCCACTCTTAATTTACTCTTATTTCGTTTCATTTTATTCTTTATAAAGATCCACGCTTAACGCTCATAAAAAACAAAAATAGATAAAACATGGTTCTGTTTTTACTTTGTCCAGAACCTATAAAACATTAAGAATAAAGATGATCCCAAGAAGATTCCTATTTGTATCATGCGCATTCAAGTCTGCGGACGCTATTAGATCCCATTAAAAACAGGCTTCTTTGTTTTTATCGAGTTATGCTATGTTTTTGTATGACAAATAAGAGCAGCTTCGATATACCTCGAAATTTAGAATTTGGATGTGATATGCTTAACTCTTATGATAAGGAAAAGAATATGGTAATACATTCGCCGATTAAGTAGGCAAATGAGCATATACAAATGTTCAAACTTACAATTAGAGTAACACATGTACCTCACATGGTTATTAAATGAGTTCGATGGGATTTGTCTCCAATTCATGATTTAGGATTGTGTTTCTTGCATGATAAAATGGAAAATCTGAATAAATTCAGCCTCGTATTAAATGTTCTCTTCATTGAGTTTATCCTTTTTGCAATGTTATTTATTTTATATGCCAAAATTTATCAAGTAAAACAATGTTTGTTACTCTGTAATTTGTGGAGTTTTTTTTAAAGTCAAAAAGGAATTTACTAGATTATTCAGTATAATAATTGTTACAGATTTTTCGTTACTATTATAATATAGAAAACTTTGGATTAAAATTTGAAGGCGGGGTAGGACCTTAATCCTAAAGTCTCTAAAAAAACAGAGACTAATTATTGGACTCCCCTTCTACTGTAGGACACTTTCATTATTAGGGTTGAATTATTGAATGGATTATAAGGGTACACTAGCATGTGGCACAAATGGGGAAGAGGCTCGTAAACAGTTCCCAATAACTGGGAACGAGTACTCCAGCGTTCTTGCCTTTTTAACATTAAAATGCCTTGTTCGCGAAAGATAAAAAAGATCATGCCCATGCATCCCCAATCTTGTGCTGCATCTCTCCTTTAATTTCAATCCTCCCTTTTACTACTTCCTAGTCCCGATCAATCACCTATTTGCAATGAACTTTTGTGTCAGATTCTGGATGTCTACTGTCAACAGCTACTTGGTAACTTTTGTTTCTTGACAAAATTTGATAAGACCAAATGGCGCACTAGTTATACTTTCAACCAGTGTTTTAAAAATTGGATCGAATCGGTCGGTCGGACCAGAGAATTGGAGCATGAAACGGTCCAATTTAGTCCGTATTTTTTGTGAGTAATTGACCCGTTCATTTTACGATCGGACCGGTAAAAACAGTTGAATCGGTGAAAGAAAGAATCGGCCGGTCTATTTAAAATGCCTTGATTTTGATAATTTCAACTTTAATGAATATTATAATTAGTGATCTTTTTTTAATCT